>JAOXJP010165446.1:0-12790 GCA_025762735.1 Platanus orientalis
ATAATATATTAGGATGCGGTGAGGCATCTACATCAAAGTTAAAGTCATTCTCAAGCCCCAAAGATGGGGAAGAGCATGATTTGAGATACTTCGAGGTTGCACCAAAACTGGATAATCGGCCAGGTACTACATTAGCACACCCCCTCACATGACAACATCTATCATCAGAAAAAGCTTGAGCAATAGCATGGTAGTTTTGAATAAGAGTATTGACAATGAAGTGAAATCACACCAAAATTTAAACTAATCAACAACACAGTTCAAGGTGGCGATTAAAGTTCTTAAACAAAGGTTCCAAAGCAAACCAAACTGGGGCAACCCTCGTACATTTTAGCATCTTTGTATAAAAGAAAGGAAGGAGAGTGCCTAGCAAGTAGTGTTTAAAGAAATAAAAATTCATTATTAGACACAATTATATTTATTAAAAATATAAATAAGGAGGGTGGTCTCCACCATTCTAAAGCTGAGATTAACTTTGGTCAAACTATTCTTTCTAGTTGCAATCTCATCGATCTCAGCTCCTTAGGGACTCAATACACGTAGTTTTGTAAAAGGCAAGATCTAGGTGTCATTACAGAGAGACTTCCTCGAGCAACTTGTACCCTCCTTGGAGATCATTATTCCCTGAAGCATCCCTAGAAAATCTCTTAGCCACTGGCTCCGATCATCTCCCAATCCTCCTCAACCTTTGCCCTCGCCTTTTTAGATTTGAGTGGATGTGGATCACCCACCCGTGCTGCAAATCTCCCATTGAAAATTTGATTTGGGATTCATCCAAGCCTTGCTTTTCTATCAGGAAAGTCTGCAATAGCCTGGCAGACTTATCCCCCACCCTCAAAAAGTGGAATAAGACCTCTTTTGGGCACTTCAAAATATCCCTAAATTCTCTCCTCAAGGAATCGCTCTTTCTAAAACAATTGTCCCCTTCACCCAAAACTAGAGAATCCATTAACATCCAAAGACGCTAAAACCAATACCCTTTTAAAAAGGGAAAAGATATTCTGGCCCTAAAAGTCCTGCATTGTTTGGCTCAAGTGGGGAGACAAAAACTCCAACTTTTTTCATCTCTCTACCCTTACCCGTAGAGCTAAAAATAGGATTTTCTTTATACAAAACCACCAGGGTGTCTGGACATTTGGGAACTCAAATATATCCATGGTTGTAACCCATTTCTTTAAATCCCTTTGCACCTCGTCCCACCCTTCAGAGCTCGATATTGAAGCTACCACTGATTACATCTCCCACACCCTCTTTGAACACGATACTGCATTTTTGGAAACCCCCTTCTCCCTTGAAGAAATCAAGATAACAGCATTTAGCATGGAAAAACTCAAATCCCCGGGGCTAGATAGGTTCCAACCAGGATTTTTTCAAGAATTCTGTACCATTACAGGTCCTGACATTACTTTAGTAGCATTGGAGTTTTTTGAAGGAAACTCTTCCCTAGAATGAATAAACCAAACCTTTATTACATTCATCCCTAAGACAAAACGACTTAAATCTATGGCCCAATTTAGACCGATAAGCCTCTACAATACCTTCTATAAAATCATTTATAAAACCCTAGTCAATAGGCTCAAGAGAGTCATTCCTAATATTATCTCCCATTTCTATAGTGTTTTTATTCAAAGTCGTCAAATCTCAGATAATATTATAATTGCCCATGAGATCCTCAGATTCCTTAAATCTTCCAAATTCCCTCACCATCATGTATCCATCAAATTAGACATGAGTAAAGCCTTTGATATGGTAGAATGGTCTTACCTTTTGAGAATAGAACTTAAGAAAAGCTCTCAGCTTTGGAGTCCCTGAGTGAGCAGCCAAGCATTCATAGGGCCAGACCAACTAAAGTCACCCCACCTCGAGGTTTTTTGTTAGTTAATTTTGATGGAGCCTTCTCAAGTAGTCAAGGGGCAGGTGCTAGTGATATTATCAGAGATTCGTTAGGAAGCTTCATGGCTACCCAAGCTTGGAAACCTTTATCAAGCTCGGCCAATGAAGCCAAAGCCGAAGCAACGTTTTCAGCTCTTGTCTTGATCCACTCAATAGGGGCTAGAAGCATAGTTTTGGAGGGAGACTCAATGCTTATCCTTAATTACTTGCAACAAAGCCCATGCTCTTAGCCCTGGTATCTGAAAGCTATCCTCAAGAATTGCATCTTTATTATGACCTTTTTTTTTACTCTATTTTGTTCTCCCATGTAAATAGAACTCAAAATAGGATAGCTCACATCTTAACCCAACACGGTAAACTATTTTATAACGCAACTTTCTTAGGCTAAGCCCCCAATAGCTACATGATTCTGTAATAGCTAAGGCTGAGCTTGTTTCTTCTTTTGGTTTATTATAATAGAACCTTTTACCAAAAAAATATTAGTTGAATTGTAGCAAGGATGAGTTGACGTTTGATGGGATTATTCTGGCAGCCCTTTGTGTCCTTAACTTAGACAAATGATCATGATTCAAATCCTACTTACACCATAACTACCTGGGGCCATAATCATTATATGAAATGGATTCACCATTACATAAGCAAAGAGGTAACTGATCAGATCGGTGATCATACCACACAATTGCAGTAGGTTAATGAGGGGGCATCGACTCCCCGATGGGGTGACACGTCCGACCCCTATTTTTTAAGTCTTTAACTATCTACGCATTCAAAATTTATAGATGCAGTCGTTTTGTTCTCCCACCCGCTAGAAGTAGTTGGTTTGTTCCGGTATTTTGCCCTAATCTACTGCTTGGTTCATTATCTTCACCTGTTACTCATCTCCTTGGTTGTGATCGTTGTCTAATAAAGCAAAAATGATTGTAGCCGTGTTCCCCAATGAAAGAAATTTGGTTGCCGGTGAGATGTTAACAACTAAAGCTTCCTCCTAATCTTACTCATTGGCTTCTGTGGAAGACATTCTACCTCACGAACAATCTAGTCAGAATTCTGTGTCCGCTAATAGGGTATATGTTTACAACATATATAGGTTACAAATTCTAGGGCTACCCGGTATGTTAACAGGGTTTAATGTATATATCCCATCCGTCGAAGGTCAATATGGTTGAATAGGAATCATTTGTTTATCCTTCTTACCCTGCCAAATCGGTCGTTTACCATTAGATGTGCACATATTAGCTAAATCGCTCGTTTACCACTAGAGCCCACTTTTCTAATTGGTTTAACAAATTTGTTTGTAGAGATGCATTGATATAGGAAAATATTCATACCAATGTTTAACTTTCATAAGGTAATGACTTGATAAAGCTTTTATGTGTAGGTCCATGTCCATTGAAATTTTGACATTGATATTAACCAAGTTGATGTGTTATTAATAGGCCCCTCTACGCACCAAATGCTCTCCCTCACGATTATTTGGCCTTGTAGAACAATTAACAAATGAACAAAGGTCAGATGTAAAGGGCATTGGGTTTGGATGTCTTTTACGGCCGGGGAGTACTGTACTGAATTGATATGTTTTAAATTGGGTTTGGGCATATGCTGACCCAAATGATTGCAACATTAACGTTGGAAAGCGATCACTCTGGATTTCACCAAATGTGGTTGAGTTGATCTTAGGCCTACTAGACAGAGGGAAGGAAGTTGTTACGAAAGGTAACAATGAGGCCGTGTCCAAAATCAGGCGTTAGTATGGATTGTCTGACACCCAAAAGATTCTGTCAAAGCTTCTTAAGGATCAAATCTTGTTGGCCAATAGTGGAGGGGATAACTTCAAGCGAGATTTTGTTCTTTATGCCCATGCGACGTTGCTCACCCCAATGTCTAGTCTGGACACCTCTCCTAAGATCCTCCACTCTCTTGTTGATGTTGATAGGATAGCTGAGTTTAATTGAGCTCAGTATAGCTTCAAAAAATTACAAAAGACGATCTCGCCTAGAGAGGACAAGAGAAAAGGGGGTGCAATGGGAGGAGGACTAATACGAAGTCATACAAGCTTGGTTGTTTATATTTTTTGCAGGTGGGGTTCCAATAAATATTTATATAATATTCTTAATCATGTGTCTTTTTGGTTTTAAATTTAGTTGTATATGTTAATGGCCAAATTTTATGTTGCATGTATTTTTTTTAATATATATCAACAAAGTTGTCTAAGGCACATGGTGACTTGCCTCGAAAGAGGTTTGTGCCCCTCCATTTAACCTAAGGTAAAGAGGAAGTAAAGAAAATCATGAAACAAATAACGAATGTCGGGGGCTTAAACAACATAGATGTATCATTTTTAATACATCTTACAATGTTGTTTAAATGGAAATCATTTACACTACATGTCACCAAAAGTTACACATTGTCTTAATATAAGTTACTCTTTATGCTCTAGTAGAGTTACATCATTGTGAATAGTTGTGCTCATTATCCAAAGTATTTTTTGATCGAAATAGCATAGAATCAACACAAAGATTAAGATTTCAACACATCAAAAGGTCCTGAAGGTTGTTTTGTACGTATGAAAAACCCCGTAAAAGTTACACATTTTGGAACAGGAAGTTAGACATTTTTTTATATAAGTTACTCTTTAGGTTGTCGTAGGATTACGTTTACACATAAACTTACAACTATTTCATTGTCCCCAGTCAATAGTTGTTAACTTATATATTTACATGAGAAAACAAAAACCTTCATTTGGGAATCTATTTCATTGTAATAAAATAATACTATATCGACACTAAATACATACATACATACATATATATATATATATATATATTACCTTTGTAACTATTAACTTATGGTAATACATTAAAAAAGTACAAGCCACTCGTATTGGTAAAATTACGAGGATTTGTGAAAAATTACAATGACAAGCTGCTAGGCTTTGTCTGACTTAATGGATAGTATGTATTTATGAGGCAATAGTATATCAACCTTCCTAAATGTACAATTGTCTATAAGTGCAATTAAGTTGGAGGTTGCTTAGATGGTAAATTAGTTTCTCTTACAATTTCTAAACTTCCAAAACCATGGAGCTTCTTTTTTTTTTGGATATCGAATGTCAAAATGCTGCATCTACTTAAGGAAGACCTTAACCAAACCTAATTTTCCCTTAACTTGTGTGATGACAACCAAACACCTTTTTGAATGATGAGGGCAATCATATTTCACTTAACTCCACCTTGATTTAGTGGTTCGACTGCCCACGCACACCAACGGACCCTTAAGTATCCTCTTAAGATTAATGTGGGGTTATACAAATAATATTAACGTCCATACTTATCATGGCGGTGGGAAACCATTTACTCCTTCAACTTTGTGTATAGTGAGGCATTTAGCTCACAAGGGGTAATAACAATACAACCTGCCAACAATTTATTTCATGTTATCTTTTATTCATAAAATTATAAGTATATCTAATGTTGTTGTGGTTAGGTACATGCAGACACTTGAAATGGTTTCCATATAGTTTTGTGTATGGTACTGATTATACAAGATATGTTCATGTTATCTTTATACTCTTAGCTTCCTGCTTACAATAAACTAATTGGATTATTGGTTATAGCTGAATATACTACATTACTAAATTAATCAAACTTACATTCCTTCAACTTTGGGACTATGCTATATGTACTAAAGATTCCACTTACATTTATAATACAACCCTACGTCAGCCTGAACTTTCCTGTCGTTGATATTAGCAGATGTAGGAAAAGTAAAATGGATGACAACCCTCAGGGTCTGCGTGGTGAGTGCTCACCTATCTCTGCAAGATATTTGTTACTTTGACATTTAAAAAATTATCCCTATTTAATCTAGTTATGATGTTTTACCAAGTTTAGGCCTTTATTGCTATAGCTACAAGGACTCCTAGAAGCAGTCATACAACATGCGATTCTGTTCAATCCATGGTGCAAAGAAGGGTAAGCTAGTTGAAGAGTATAATCTCGGAATCAAATACCGTTGTTAATGGAAGAATTGACAACATCAAGGCTAAAATAAGGGATAGGACTAATAAACTAACATCAAGTCAATGTGAACTAAAGGATGAGCTTGATGCTGTGAAGCTTAATGTGAGCACCTAGTTCGTCGAGGTAAAGGCTATGCTAAAAGGCATACTTGATCTTCTAGGAGAAGAGAACAATGAATGTCCTGATTTACCAACTGGAGTCCAATCCTCTAAGGGTGCACCTGTGACTACTGATGGAAAACCTATCTTCATTGGTATTCCAAATCTGATCGATAAGAAAAAGGAAAATCCAAATAAGACAGCAAAAACTCATCAGAGGAGTGATGTGTATACGAAAACAAAATTGTAAGAGGAAAGTCCAAAGGTGGAGAAACAGGTGTAGAGGATGGTGGGGAAGCTAAAACACATTTGGATAATTTATATAGGTAAGCAACCACTGGTAGGTGAAACTTGACATCGTATGTTTCTTCCCCAAAAAGATATTACCCATAATTCGTACTTCTTTCATTATGGAGTCTCATAATCCCATTTATTTTTTTTCGTAGGATGGTTGCAACAATCATCAGTAGGTGGGTCTATACATTCGCAGATCTAAAGAGCATGAGGGTTTGGATAAAAGTGCTATCACTGGTACGTGAACACAACACATAGTGAGATATTAAAAAGATAATGGGAAATATAACATGTAGTGCAACATGAATACAATTAACCGCTCTCTTAAATAAGACAGTAAGTTTAGTAGTAAAAGGGAAGTCATGGATGTAAATGGTACCAATCCATTGAGGTGAAGACCTGTTAACGAAAAAGGCCCCAACAACTTACCACCATTGTGTGAAATTTCGCTTGGTTACCCTTTAGGTGTTCAACACATTAAACTAGGAAAAATCTAATAAAATAAACAGAAACACATAAGTAACGAAACATAAAACAATAAATCTAAGGCACTAGTAACAAAACTGAACATATGCCAAGGTGACCTTTTCATTAAATATTTGTATAAAGAAAAATGACAAGTCAATGAAAAAAATGTTACTGTTTATTTTGTTTTTGGCTTCATTTTCCAAACAATATATAGTAATTGATTCTAAACCTCCTTTATTTGTGTAATTGTTTGGCGTGAATTTAGGTCATTGGCTGCTATGGTGAGTTGTTGATGCATAATGAAAAGAACAACACTGAAAATTTATCGAAGTACAATGTTCTAATGTTCGTGACAGTAATGGATCGTCTGGTATCAGTTATGACTATGTATAAGGTCTAAACCTACTATTGCACAAAATAACAAAGTTCACGTGCTTAAATTGTACAGGCACCATATTCTTGCAAGGGTCATGTCCCTAATATAGAGTTGCGTGTATCTTTGATGCATGCTAGGCATCTTGATGTTGACATTAAGACTATCCCAAAAGTAAAGAATTCTCATACTTTCTATCTTTATGTAGTTGATAAGTGTGAACCAACCAATATATCTGATTTTGTAGATGTACACACCTATTTTGGATAATGTCCACTGGTGGTTTCTTGGGCTAAATTTTGATATCGAAAAGGTGTTTGTATTAGATTCTCTGTTGATATTTGGGGATGGAGGTGGGGCTCGCGCAGAAACTATAAAAAAAATGGTATGTTTCCATGTAGTAGGCCAACAAAATTGTTGAAAATTCATATGAATATGCTATCATTATGACATTCTTCTCCTTCAAATCATGATTTCGACATTGTGCAGATAGCAGGTTTAGAGATCATAATTTTCGTTGCATTTAGTCATAATGTTGGAATCTCAGCGTAGGAGATTGTCCAAGTGGATGGACTGATGCAGGATAATGGGTGGAGGTAGAATTTTCTATTATGGTAAAAATAGGTGGTAAAATTAAAAATCTTGGCTAACAATACTTTTTTTTTTAAATTGCTACTGAAGGTTTGATTGTGGGGTTTTCCTTTTGAAAAATATGTCTGCATGGGATGAACAATACACCGAATCATTTGCTCGGGCAAGTTATCTCATTCAGAATACTATTTTCAGTTTACTAAATGTCTAAAATCGTAGCCTACATAAAAGTCTTCACTTTAGGTGTACCATTGTTTCATTTGAAACATAACAGACAAACATATACGAGATATGTAAAGAGGTCATGTGTGACCTACTACTAACAAGTATAATTCATCATGGCAGAAACTAACATTTGTACAACAATACTTGTGAGTGCCAAGTTTTGCCCTTCTTTTAATTTCAATGACTAGTACCATGTTGTTTGCTACTTAATGAACGCCTTGTGATTGACTTTCAATAAGTTGTGTAACAATAGTTCTATGGTTGTAGGTTTGAGCATTGCAATAATTAACCTAAGAGGTTGCTTCTGTGTATACCCGCTAGTGGTAAATGTCTTCAACAAATTACATTCTGCATAGCGGATTACTAACCAGCAAATTGCATAGAAACAGGTAAAGTATTGGATTAGAAAGCGCATATATTTTGTAAGATTGCATTGAAGATATTGGCAAGGATTTGGCAAGGCAACTACAACTCTTTCTTAAAGTCAGAATGGCTTTACAAGCCTAGTCAAAATCGTTGTGAACTTACATGGGGGTGTTGGCCCTCAATGAATCCGACTCAAATTATATGTGAATGAATTTTGTGAGAACCATGAAAATGACACGGGTGTGGGGGGGAGGGGCTGACGCATCAGCATCGAAAAGTTATTTACACTTTTTGGGGGGTTCTTATCACTTTTCGACACTGATGTGTCTACACCTAGTGACGTTTTCACGGTTCTCATTAAATTCATTCTCACCTTATTTTTCCCCATCATATACCCCTAGGCAGTGTTTTAAGTTGTCCACCAAATCGACTAAAAGGAGTTGTTATAATGTAATTTACCTAAAGTTTGATACTGTATATGTTATCATCATCTAATGTACGCTTGTCAGACATTGTACAAAATGCATTATAAAAATTGTTATTGTTTGCAAAGTATTATGTATTCAAAATTTTAGTTATATTGAGAAGTTATTGTATTTCGAGAAATATGGTATTCTGTATGAATTATGTAACTCATGCTACAAATAACGTGTAGTTTTTATTCATCAAAGTGGTAGGATTACTGTGAGGGTAACTTTGCACTATGTTCGCTTTGCTTAAATTAAACCCCACTTATGGGGGATTGTAAGAAAATAGATCATTATAGTCCTTTTATTGAGCTTCATAACTTTCATGTCTTCAGTGTGACACTCAGTGTGGAGTGTAGGTCTTCATTTCGGAATACCCTTTAGGACATGTATAACTTTAGTCTTCTGATATAGTAACTTATTTGATAACAGACCTAGGGAGTCGCACACCCTATGTTAAAAAAAATGAAGGGATAATTTGATGAGGAAGTGGAGATGGTTTAATGGACCACTAAACAAAAGTTACAAAAGTTTAATAGTATAAGTTACACATGTCCTGATGTTCTGTTACACATTTTGACTCATAGAAGTCCCCTAGGAACTACTTAGGCGGTTTCGGAATATGTAAGTTACCCTTTAGGAAATGTGTAACTTTAGTGTTCTGATATCATAACTTACTTGATAACGGCCTAAGGAGTCGAACACACCCTGTGTACACAAAAATGAATGGATGATTTGATGAGGAAGTAACGAAAATAGATTACTTACTTTTATTTTATGAAGATCGGTTTAATGGACCACTAAACAAAAGTTACTAAAGTTTAATAGTATAAGTTACACATGTGATGATGTTGCATTACACATTTTGATGTCAAGAAATCCCCTAGTAACTACTTAGGAGGTTTCAGAATATGTAACTTACCATTTCAAAAATGTGTAATTTTACTCTTTCGATATAGTACCTTATTTGATAACGGCCCCAGGGAGTTGAACACTCCGTGTTCACAAAAATGAATGGATAATTTGATGAAGAAGTGAAGAAAATAGATTACTTACTTTTACGAAGTTCAGGTGAACAATGATCAATGAACAAAAGTTACTAAATTAAACAGTGTAAGTTACAAATGTTCTGATGTTGCGTTACACATTTTGACGTGTAGAAATCCCCTAGTAACTACTTGGGCCGTTTCATAATATGTAACTTAACATTTCAGACATGTACCTTTAGTCTTTCGATATAGTACATTATTTGATGACGGCCCCAAGGAGTCGAACACACTGTGTTCACAAAAATGAATGGATAATTTGATGAGGAAGTGAAGAAAATGGATTATTTACTTACAAAGTTTAGGTGAGTGGTGATCAATGAACAAAAGTTACTAAATTAAATAGTATAAGTTACAAATGTCTTGATGTTGTGCTACACATTTTGATGTGTAGAAATCCCCTAGTTGTACCTTTAGTCTTCCAAAATAGTACCTTATTTGATAACAGCCGCAAGGAGTCGAACACACCCTGTGTTCATAAAAATGAATGGATATGTTAAACTTTAGTAAGTTTTGTTCAGTGGTCCATTAAATCGAACTTCGTAAAAGTAAGTAATCTTTTTTCTTCACTTCCTCATCAAATTATCCATTCATTTATGTGAACACGGTGTGTTAGACTCCTTAGGGCCATTATCAAATAAGGTACTATATCGATAGAGGAAAGTTACACATTTTTTAAATGGTAAGTTACGTATTCCGAAACCTCCCAAGTAGTTACTAGGGGATTTCTTGACATCAAAATGTGTAATGCAACATCATCACATGTGTAACTTATACTGTTAAACTTTAGTAACTTTTGTTCAGTGGTTGATTAAACTGATCTTCGTAAAAGTAAGTAATATGTTTTCGTCACTTTCTTAAAAGTTACACATGTTTTGTTGTTGCTTGACACATTTTGACTTCTATAAATCCCCTAGTAACTAGGGCAGTTTTGAAATATGTAACTTACTTTTAAGGATATATGTAACTTTAGTTTTCCGATATAATAACTTATTTGATAATGGCCCCAAGGAGTCGAACATAACCTTTGTTCACAAAAATGAACGGATAATTTGATGAAGAAGTGAAGAAAATAGATTACTTACTTTGATGAACTTCGGTTTAATGGACCACTGGACAAAAGTTACTAAAGTTTTCATGTATAAGTTACACATGTCTTGATGTTCCGTTACACATTTCGACAAGTAGAAATCCCCTAGTAACTACTTAGGCAGTTTCAGAATATGTAACTTACCGTTTAGGATATGTGTAACTTTAGTCTTCTGATATCGTAACTTATTTGATAACGGCCCAAGGAGTCAAACACACCCTGTGTTCAGAAAAATGAATAGATGATTTGATGAGGAAGTGAAGAAAATAGATTGCTTACTTTTACAAACTTTGATTTAATTGACCACTAAACAAAAGTTACTAAAGTTAATCAGTATAAGTTACACATGTGATGATGTTGTGTTACACATTTTAACATGTAGAAATCCCCTAGTAACTTCTTAGGCAGATTTTTTCATCTTAAATGCTAGGTCCCGTAACGTAAAGGGTTAGATTACAAGTTACGGTTTCCTAAAATTGTGAGCATTTTCTAAGTTAGGCTTCACCATTATCGACTATGTTACTATATTGGAAGGCTAAAAATACACATTTTCTCCACAATAAGTTACATATTCCAAAATGAACACATACGGAGTATGGTTCACTTTACACATATTAATACAATATGGTACAAAGTGTTTAAATAGAAGTTTATCATTATGCTCTTCAAGGGATATGTGTTTTTAACAATTGCAGTCACTTTCAAAAGTAGTAGTTACGTTCTAATTACTGAAACCCAACCAAAAAACGTAAGATTTCAGTAGTTTACATACTCTCATACAATAAGTTACCTAGCAAAATTGTCGTATAGGTTACACATACCTTTTTTGGTGGGTTACATTATTCTTTTTTATGACCAAATCTTTTCTATGAGGTGTATTGGTTAGATTAAATAAAAATACAGTGTGGTTAAGCTTACAACAGATCATGACCTCCTCACTGTGGTGTTAGAACATCGAAAAATGTTGTTTATTTTACATGTCCTCATACAATAAGTTACACATTGTTTTATTATGAGTTACTTGATATGTTATTACAGGGTTACATCATTGTGGGCAATTGTAGTAATTTCTATAACATTTTATTGCCATGAAATCACTAAAAATTCACCAACCAATTACACTTTCAATAAAATAAAAGCTTTCGAATGTTTTTGGGCAAATATGGAAAACTAGGTGAAACCTTTACACATTTCCGTACCATGAGGTTACACATAGTTTAACATAAGTTACTCAATTTTTTTTCTAATAGGGTTACATTGTTATGAACAAGGGTTTATCTTCTTTACTATGAGTTGTTTACCAAACGAGAACAACAAATTTCTCGGTAGTCTGACCAAATTGAGGTATAGTTTAGTGTGATGAATGCATTATGTAGGTTAGAAGTAAATTGAATCAAGTATATAAAACATACAAATAAGGAGTAAAAATAAACATGACAATTACCTCACTCATCACACTAAGTGTCAAGAAATGAAATTACACGTCTGTAACAGGTTAAGTTACAAATACATGGCAATTACATATACACCAACATTCTCAGTTCGTTGATAAGAAAAAAGTTGTGCTTTTCCTCAAGATTGTCCTAAAATAATTACAAGCTCGATGGAGATCAGAAAGGCATATAGGAGCAACACTTACCTATGCAATATGATATCCTTCTCAAGCCCAACTGTTTGGTTGTTTATGGCTTCTAAAATTTTGCCCTGAACACCCACTTTATCAGTGAGTCTACCCACACTCTTCATCAATATATTAACTACTTTTTTCACCTGCAAAAGGCCTCGATCAGCCTCTTTGCACCACTTTACAAAACCATGTGATTCCTTCATACGTTGAATGTATCAAGACAACACATATAT
>JAOXJP010165457.1:0-12789 GCA_025762735.1 Platanus orientalis
GAGTTTATTTCCTCCTACATAAAAATAGATGAAAACATGATAAAATAAAGAAAATAAAAGGCAAACTAGCATAAAATGAAGATTAAGAGTATGACAAAAGTCATGTAAAAATTAAGCATATCAAACACTAAGAAGGTAACCTTTGATAACTCATAGTCTTATTCATTTGACATCATGAAGGCCAGTAACATTTTTGACCACCTTCTAGCTGCAAAATTTATTCGGCTATTAGGACATAAGGTCCCCAATGACAAAGACTTAAAATTTATGGGGCTTTTGAAATGTCGTCTAGAAGAATATTGACAAAGGTTTCCTAAAATTCCCAAAAAAAGGGAAGGAAAAAATGGGTATCAATGAAAATTCATTCATGACCGTTCCTACTAATGTAGTTTTGGTGGAGCTGGGAAAACAAGGAGTTGTCAATGGAAGCCCTAAGATCAAAGTGGATCTAAGATAAATTTCAGCCAGAAAAACTTCATTGGCTGAAGGAAAATGGAAAAGGATTGAAGAAGAGGTTGATAATAAGACAAAACAACCACTTTTGTGTGAAAAATGTTTCTCCAAATTGGACCCTATTGATTCAAGGGCATCATTTGTCAAATACGTGGGAAAATGTGTGGAAGAAGATCCAACAGTCAATCCTTGAAGACCAAGACTCAAGTCGGGCTCCAACACCCGAGAAGGTAAAGACATGCATGTAGCTTCATAGGGTTCATGTAGTATGACCCAAGATTTGTCCCCACAAACGGTTGAACACCTCAAAATGATCCCAAGTGGATATGGACCCCCCAAGACTTACAGAATAGTGAATATACAAAACTCACTATTTGTGATTGATCACAATCCCCATGATCGATCACAAAAGTGTAGTATAGAGAATTCACTGTTTGTGATCGATCACAAAGCCCATGATCGATCACAAGCAGAGTTTTTAGCCTCCCAAGGGCTAGGCCCCTTCTATGTGATTAATCATGATATGGGTCCTAAAAGCCCCATGATCAATCACAAATTCCATGATCGATCATGGTCTAGTTTGACTTAAACGTGGGTCCACAGCACTTAGACACCCCCGAGCATATCTTGGAGGTCACAAAAAAATGACCCCATCATCGATTACGGCAAAGTATTTTGGGAGTCTGCCAAAACTTTATTTTGAATTAATGGTCAGTTTCTCTTGCCTATTTGAAAACATTTCAATCCAATGATTGTGAGCATTTTTTGTCCTCTATAAAAGGAAATGTTTTCCATTAGGGCAAAAGACAATCTTCAAGCATTCAAGAGAGTATGGTTTACTAAAAAGAGCCTCCAAGGGTGAGAAACCCTCTTCCTCCATTGCTTGAGCTTTAAGCTTGAAAGTTCTTCAAGAAAATTTCTCTTGGTTCCCTCTCAGCTTAACTTAGCGAGCATTTATTTGAGAGGTGTGGTTTAGGTTATCCCTTGTGAAAACCCCTTTGTGGTTGACCTAACTCAAGAAGATTTAGTGTCATAGCTTAAAGAAGAAGTGGGTGCCAACTCAACAAGGAGCACTCCCACATGTGGTAAGAACAACAACATCAACCATATTAGTGGTAATACTTCATATACATTTTGCATTCATTTGCATATTCATTCATCTTTTATTGTTTTGCTTCCACCAGAGACATTGGAAGCTTTACTACCTCCGTCGGAGACACTAGAAGCAGTGCACACTTACCGGAGACACTGAGTGTTATTGTGTAGTTTGCTTGTAAGCAAGTAGTCAGGTTTTGTATGTTGACCTAGGTTCTATGTGATTATATAAATGAAATATATCTAAGCTCAAAGTGAGCTTTAGAAGAGTGGACACATGCCTTACTACTGAACCACTATAAATCTTGTGTTATGGATTGAGTGTGTAATTGTTTGTTTCTCTCTATGTTTACTCATATCTCTTATTGTTTGCTATGTGTTTGTTTAAATGCTTGAATAAACACCTTGTTGCACTCACACACTTAAGAAGATTAAAATCAATCCCAACATTGGCAAGAAATGGTAGAATAAGTTTGATATCCTATTCACCCCCCTCTAGGATAACTTTAGAGACTTTTTAGACCTAAAAAATGATATCTTTTACCCTAGATTGAATTCTCACCCGATCCATGGTTAGGCCATTTAGAAGGGCCAAAACTTAGGAGATGATGGTCAATCTTTCAGATCAAAGCTAGGTAGAATGACACATCCCCATAGACCACCTTTTAACCCTCAAAACCACTTCTTTCCCTCCTAGGAAAATATCAACATTCCTATTCAAGGATAGATGATACGATTGATTCGAAGTCAAGGATGGTGATACCACTCAGAAGACTGTTTGACCAATGGGCAAGGGTTTAACATCCCAAGTTTGCACAACCTCTCACAAAACTCAAAAAATGAGACTATAAAGGTAGAATGCACTGGCTAAGAAAATTATAGTGTAACATGATTAAAGGAAGGGTTTAAAGGTCCAAATCCCAACCATTGACAATAAAACCAAATGACCAAGAGACAGAGTGGTCAACACCACAAATCGTTTTGAAAAATAGGTTGTGGAATAGACCAATAACCCTGAAGAGAAGGAAGTAACAATGGAGGAACTATTAGCCAAAGTGGGAGACTAAATTGAGACTTCGGCTAAGGAGGAAGAAAAAGATATGGTCGAAATCTGGATTTTGAATTTTTTAGGTCCTCTAGTTTGGTGACTTTCTAGCAATCACTCTGGACTATAATGTGGCATATACTTTACCAAGAGTTTTTCAAGCTTAGCTCGGTCAACCCCAACAAATGGACATTAATGTAAGAGATGCCTAAGGGGTAATCTCTACCATCAATGAAGCTTGGGACATGGAAAAATTTGAAGAGTTTCCAATGAGAACCTTTTTGTCCAATGAAATTAGTCCGGAAAGGATTGTTTTTGAAAAAAATGGAGATTCTAGCATTTACAGTTGTTGTATATATAGTTCATGTCAATGGCTGTCTAGTCAGAAGAATGTTGATGGATAATGGGGCAGCCTTGAACATACTCCCATATAAGATGCTGAAGGTCTTGAGAAAGATGGATTAGGATTTAACCGTTACTAAGATATTAGTAAGTAGTTTTGCTAGGCATGTCAAGGCCACCAAAGGAATCCTACTTGTGTAACTAATGGTCAGCAAGAAGACTGCAATGATTGCATTTTTTGTGGTAGAATCCAAGTTGAATTACAATGCCTTGTTAGGAAGGGATTGGATTCACACTAATTGGTGTGTATCATCCTCACTACATTAGTTCCTAGTATTTTAGAATTGTGATAATGTGGAGAGAGTATGGACCGATAGGAAGACTTTTACTATAGAAACGAATGTGGCCAAAGCCATGTTCTATGATGGAAGATTCAAACCTATTCAAATTGAAATAAAGGAATAACTTAGTTCTTCAAGCTAGGAAATGGTCATCTAAGAGCTATTCCAGGGAACTTCAGAAGAAGTGTTAGAATGATCAGTGAATAGGAGTTAAAATGGAAAACAACTATAGAACAAGCCCTGACCAGAATCTAGGTTTATGTGGCCAAAATAAGAGTGTTTAGGAAAGAAGACTAAGAAAACTTAATCAGAGTAGTCGAATGTGTATTGGAAGACAAATAAGAAAAACAACATGGGGTAGAAATTTAGTTGGATGAATTAGCTTTGGCTCCGGTTAAGATGGATAATGTGATACCTGATGTGCAAGATCCCTTAGAATAAATTAATTTAGGTTTAAAAGGGGACCATCGGTTGGTGTATGTTAGTGGGTTACAAGAGGCAGAGTACAAAACAAAAAACATCAAGTTATTGACTGAATTCGTGGACTACTTTGCATGGAAGTACGATGAGATGCCAGGGCTTGATAGGAACTTGGTCAAGCATAAACTGCTGATTAAAGATGGATTTCGGCCTTTCAAGAAAACATCTAGAAGAATGTCTCAAGAGGTAACAAACATGGTTAAAGAGGAAATTGAAAAATTGCTTTGGGCTAGTTTTATCAGACCAATTAGGTATGTTGAATGGCTTTCAAATATTGTTTCAGTCATGGAAAAGAATGGTAAAGTTAGTGTGTGCACAAATTTTTGTAATTTGAATATGACCACTCCTAAAGATGAGTATCCATAACTATTGCCGACTTATTAGTCGATGTGGCTCCTGGGCATAAGATACTTTCATTTATGGCTAACCACTCAGTTATAGCCAAATACTTATTGCCAAAGAGGATGTTCATAAAATGGCCTTTAGGTGTCCAGGGGCTTTGGGGACATATGCTTGGGTAGTCATGCCTTTTGGGCTAAAAAATGCCGGAGCAATGTATGAAAGGGCCATGAATGCCATTTTTCTTGATATGATCAGGAAATAAATGGAAATATACTTAGATGATGTAGTAGTAGAATCTATGCATGATGAAAAACACTTGGCCGATCTAAGGGCATTGTTCAAAAGAGTGAGAGCCCATAAAGTAAAAATGAACCCTTTAAAATGTGCCTTTGGGGTTTTGGCTAGGAATTTTCTAGGCTTTTTAGTTCATCAGCAAGGATAAAAGTAAACTAAAATAAGATTATGGCCATCTAGGAAGCTCAACCTCCAAAGACCAAGAAAGAACTACAATGTTTCCTTAGCTTATTTAATTTCTTCAGATGATTTATTTTTAATTTGATAGGAAAGATTCAGCCATTGTCTCCATTTCTATGGCTTCGGTCAGAACAATAGTTTGAATGAACCAAAGAGCATCAATTGGAATTTCATACCATAAAAGAATACTTGAGAAAGACACCAGTATTGGTACCTCTAAGGAAGGACAGACCGTTGCAGTTGTATGTCTCAACCAGCCAACAGTCTGTAGGAGATTTGTTGGCCTAAGATAATGATGACCAAAATGAATAGGTTCTTTATTATTTGAGTAGATTGTTAAATAAAATGGAACTTAGATACTCTCTAATTGAGAATCTTTGTTTATCATTATATTTTAGGAAAATAAAATTAAGACATTATTTGTTATCCTACAATGTTCTATTAATTGCCAAAATTGATCTGATTAGACATATGTTATCTAGACCGAAATTAAGAGGAAGAATCATTAAATGGATGCTGACACTATTTGAATACTATCTACAATATGTTCCCTAGAAGACCATAAAAGGATAAGCCTTGGCCAATTTTCTAGCTAATTATCCACCTTATGTGGATGATTTGGCCCCTAAATAAGTTGATGAGATATCAGAAGTTAGCAGAGTACCTTAGCAATTTGAGTTTGACAGGTCTACCACAGAAATGGTCTTAGGAGCTAGGATAGTACTCATCTCACCAACATTAAAAGAGAGTTGGTACTCATTCCAGTTAGACTTCCAATGCACCAATAACCAAGCCGAATACAAGGCATTAATTATTGGTCTAGAGATACTGCTCCAAATGGGAGTAAAGAATGAAGATATCAAACGTGATTCCTAATTGATAGTTACATAGTTGATAAAGGGTTTTAAGTGTTGCAATTGGACATTGGAACCTTATTTTATGATCGCCATGCAAGTAATGGGCTCTTTTGATGATATTAATATCACATTCACTCCAAGAGAAGGGAATCGGTCAGCCAATGACATGGCACAAATGGCTTTAGGTTTCAAAATCCTTTGGGGTCAAGATCACTAGATAGTAAAGATCCAACATAGGAGCTTGCTATCGATAGTACAATGGGGCCAATGTCTGAGATCCTGGTAATAGAATAAGAAATTGAAGATTGGAGAACTCCTACGATGTAATATCTGAATAACCCAACCCCTATAACTAATTAGAAGATCAAAAGAATGGACTTTAACTATGTGATTTTAGAAGGAGAGCTCTATAGGAAGGGGTATGTTGGTTTATTTCTTAGATGCCTAGGAAAGGAAGAAGTAAGAGAGGTCATGGCTCAGGCCCATCAAGGCCTTTGTGGAGGACATCACCCTGGGGTAAAAATGCATTGGTTACTTAGAAGGTAGGGGTACTATTTTCCATAAATATTCGGGATTGTATTTGACATGCCAAAGGTTGTGATTCATGTCAAAGACATGGCCTAATGCAAAGGGTACCAGTCTAGAAACCACATCCAATTATTAAACCATGGATTTAATAGGAAAAGTCTACCCCTTCCATACTACACACTTTTATAATAGTTGCAACAGTCTATTTTACTAAATGGGTAGAGGCAAAAGCATACCGAAATGTGGATTATGGTGATGCAATTAAATTCATCAAAGAAACAATCATATATTGGTTTGGTATGCTTAAGTCTATTACAGCCAACATAGGGACAATTTTTACTAATTATTATGTAAAAGAATTTTCACATGACTTCGGAATTAAATTGCTTCATTCCGCACCTTACTATGCTTAGGCTATTAAGCAAGCCGAAGCATCCAACAACATCATTTAGGATCCCATTGGGAAGGATGTGTAAGAAAACCCTTGGTCATGGCATGAACTATTTCCATAAGTGATGTGGGCATATAACACCTAGTGTAGAACTAGCATAGGAGTTAGCCCATATATGTTGACTTATAGCCATGATGTTGTACTATCCATGGAGATTGTAGTGCCTTCATTAAGAACAAATTTCCAGTCTAACCTAACTCTTGAGTAGTTTAACGAGGAAATGCTGATTAAGTTGGAAAACATGGATGAAGTTAGTATGGTGACTTTAGATAGACTACAATCCCATAAGAAGAAAGTGGCCAAGACTTAAAACGAAAGAATCAAGGACAAAACATTTAATCCAAAGTATCTGGTATGGAATTCAATTCTACCAAGAGGGTAGAAAGACTATTTATATGAAAAATGGTCACCCACTTAGAAAGGTCCTTTCAAGATGAAGGTCTTAAAAGGAGGGGCTTATGATTTAGAAAATATAGACCGAAAAGGACTAGGGAAAGTAATAAACGGACGACATCTAAAAGATACTACCCTATTGTATGGGAGGTCATTATAATAGAACAAGAATAATTAAAAGATGAAGGGCCAATGTTATTCCATTAACAAAAAGAAATAAAATTTTACATCGGCCACAAATACATAAGACATCGGTCATGCCAACCGATGAAACAAAATAAAAAAAGAACATTTTCTAGATTTAGGCCTAATAAAATATAGGTTGAAACACCTCCAAGAAGCGATCATTTACAAACTCCAATAAGGATGGGATGTCCTTTTTCTCAAGTGCCAACGAACAGTAATTGGCCCAATGCTTTAGTGGAGTTTTCACGGACTCATACTTATTCAAGAGGTTTTGGGTTTCACTCAAGGCCAAATACAGCCATTTAGAAGGAATTTTGGCTGCTTCTCGATCGATAGACAACACTTTGGCTAACTTTTTTCTGAGACTGTTCAACTCTTCCATTCTGGCTTAAAGAGCATGCAACTTAGCATCAATCTTCCTGATTGCCTCCTAAGTAATTTTTTTATCTTCTCTTCAAAAGGTGTGAGATGACTTGGTCTTCGTCCCCTTGAGTTTTGAGAAATAGCATCTGGGTACGTAGATGCTGCTAAGTACCCACAAAAGCATATGCCTCAAGGATGGTCTTATTGGACTCATTGTACTCTTTAGCAAACCCTATGATCTTTTGCAGGTGATCGTCCAGTTTTCCAAAATGGTTGAGGGTTGGGTTATCTTTAAGGCATAACAGGATGATTGTAGAAGTCATTGAGGAATGAAATGAAGGATGATCATAAGAGAGACAAATGAGAGGCTCCACAATAGCCCATAGATCTGCAAACTTGTCAATGAAGGAAACAACTTCTTTGGTAAGGGGATGGTCTAGGATTGCCTCCAAATGATTAAAGAATGATGCTACCTCTTCCATGGGAAAAGAGGAGGAGACTCCACTGATTGAGTGCTAACTTCGACAATTGAAGCTTTTGGAGGAGTAGAATAAAAAAAATGGTGCCATTGTCGAAGGATCTGGCTCATCATCTATATTATCCAAGATGACAATTTTTTAATGGAAATCCCAACCGACGAACTTAAAAAGGGCTTGGACCTGCTCTACAATCACGATGGGTGAAGACTTCTTTTCTTCTAATGCGGTGACAGGATTGTGGGGGAGAACCTTTAAAGGACTGAATGAAGAAGTGATAGGATCATCAACCTAACTTTTCCTTTCCATGGGGAGAATGGGAGAAGGCCATTCATCATTTATTTCCTTTTCTGGTGTGTCCTACTTTTCTTATTCTTCAACATTTTCTTCTATTTCTATCTCTTGAGGACTTTCATCTTCATAGTCATCTGGAATGTATGTGGTCCTCTTAGGGGAATTAAGGCTACGCTTAATCCAATCCCTATAACCCAATAGCAGAATGCCACCCTCAAGGTGTAACTTTACTTTCGTTTCTTCCTCTCGGCTACCTTTTTCTTCCACAGATTTTCCTCTTGGTTCTCCTTTTTTTTCTTAGGGGGGGACTTCTTTTGGGCTATCAGGCTACATTGTCATATCTTATTCCTCTGTTTCTTTCTCTTCTTCCCCTAAATTTTTTGAAACCACAGGTGTTCTAATGGCCAACTTTTAAGGCTTCCTTTCAGGATCATAGACTACCTCAATGGTTTTAGAAGGAGGGAGATCAAATTTCTTTTTAGAATGAACCTCTTTGATAGTTGCCAACCCCCAAATTTTGACTTGGGTCATCAAATGGAATCTAGAGCAGCAAAGCAACATTTAGGCATCAAGACTTTAAGCACCCTGGGTTAGGAAGAAAAAAGTGGACTCTAAGAGGTTAGGCATTCCCTAAGAAGTCTTTCCAAATATTTCGGTTGCAAATGTACCAATCAAAGCACATTATTACAACCCAAATACATAATTTCTAGTCAAACCATGATTCTCTAAAAAACATTAATGGGGCTATGAAGGTCCACATTTTCAAACTCTAATTGCATTACCTTAAATTTCTTTAGCCTCCATAAGCCTTCCTACAGCGAAGCATAATAGGGAAAAAAATTATTGTTTTACCCTTTGGCCTTCAAAAGCCAAAATTTGAAATCTCCACACATTGTCCACAAACTCTTCTGCCTCCTTAAGCCTTCTCACCACGAATCATCATAGATGAAGAATTATCATTTTTACCCTTTTTTCCCTCCTAACTCCGCCAATGTTTATATCTTTAGACATTGCCGGTCCCAAGCCCGGATAAAGGAGGAGGGTGGCGTCAGGTTGAGAGCCGGCCTTAATAAACTACTCAAACCTTAAACACCCTTTTTTCCCTCCTAGGCGAAAAATTACCATTTTACCATTTTTTTTTTAAGAATTTACCCCTAAACTCTCAAAGGATCCTCCAAGCTTCTCTCGTCGCCTGAATGGTGTAATGTCAAATCTCATACATCCCTACTTCTCCCAGTTCTAAGGAACTCATCACAAAATAGGTATTCCTCTAGACTGGTAATAACCAATTTCTCAACTTATGATAACCCTGATAAAACAGTGATCCCCAAAAATGCTCTCAAAGATTCATGCGATCTTCGAATCTAGAAAGGTCGATCGCCATTTCTAGATCCTGGTCTTAGCTTCAAATATTTAGTTCTGAGAAAGGAAATTCAAAATCTTGAACCCCTGTGAAATCATAAATCTTCCTTAGGGGTTAAAGGGTTGTTTTGGCTACATTTCACCTATATGGAGCTAGAACGTTCCTCGAGTGTCCAAATCAAGATTAGTCAGTGCCCATCTCTCTAGAATTGCAAGGCCTTTGAAAAATTGTTTAAGGAACATGAGCTTTCGTGGGACTTATCTATTTAGATTCCCCTAATTACTCCAAAAGACTGATAGATTAGGGCCAAATATCAGGTACTTAACTGATTCCTGGGAATTCACCCGAACTCCAAAAACCAGTCTATCAATGGCCAATTCTTGGAAATTCTATGGCCTCCAAAGTATAAACATTTCATTAGATTCCAAAAATGTTGTGTTCATAACCATCATTTCTACCCAAGCTTGATCAAAGCACTTTCTAAATGAACTTAGCACAAAGAATGCCTTTGAGAACTCTCCTGGACTTAGAATGTAGCAAGGATAGGCCCATTCTCTTAATTTTTTTCCTGCGTTCAAAAGACCATTTCATAAATTCGAGCAACGAGAGATGTCTGGTAACCCAATTCCATGAGCCTTCAGGAAGCTACAAAAATTTTCTCTCCAAGTGACCTTACTTTGAAAAATCTTCGGTAACTGTCCAGGAATCTAATGGCCAATCTGTTAGTTCCTATAGCTCCAAGACTCTCTAAGCTTCAAATACCCTAAACTTGGCTCATGGCAAAGACATACAGAAAATACGGGAGCATTTCCTATAAAAAATTTCCTATGTGCCCAAAAGGGTATCTTCAGCACAGTTTCCTACTCGGGTATCATAATTCAGCATAGTCAGAGGCTATGGCTCACCAGGACCAAGATTAATCTTTCATTTGATGATTTCTAGAATTAATTTTACCATTTTTCCCTTCCAATAGTCAATTGAGAGCTTTCTAGGCCAGTAAAACCCTAATTTCCCTTACCCTTATCGTAATTTGGTTAACTCGTCCTTTACGATCGGAATGTCCACGACTTCAAAAGTAGACGCTGAGTTTGAAGCTTTCCGAGCCTGATGGCTCCCAGGAGTGGATTGCATAGTAACGGGTCAAAATCCTCAAAAAGTAATCATTGCACATTAATTAACCAAGACTTTAGGGTTTTGTTCATTAATGGCATTAAATGCATTCACACTTAAGGGATTAATTCAAGGGCCCTTGGATTATAATCTTTTTAGGTGCACCCCCATCACACAACCTTGGATCTAAAGCTTGAATTTCAAATATCTTGAGAACCCTTCTCCCCTCGCCATTTGGCATCTTTGACATCACCCTTGATCGTTGCAACCAACCAAAAGACACCAATTGGCATCTTAGCCCACCCTTTGTCCATGTCATCAATCCTAGTGAACTAACATAACTCAATCCTCACCTTTCACTCAAATTAACACAAACTAATCCTAGCCCTCCCCTTGTCCATGTCACCCATCCTAGTGAACTAACATAAATCAATTTCACCCCTTTATCCAACTTTCAATCCTAGCCATCCTCCTCAAACTAGCACAAACTAATCTTAGCCCCCCATCTTGATGTTTTGAGGATCAATCCCAACCACCCTTTACACCAATTTGGGGCTATAAATAGCCTTAAATTCGTGCACAATAGGGTTGAAAAAATTGGACAAGAGAGAAGGAGAGGGAAAGAAGAGGAAGGAGAAAAACCTAAATCCAAGCCCTAATCCCTCAAGCCCAAGTAAGGTAAGCTCCAAACTTGTTTAGCTTAGGTTCTAGGCCTCATTTAGCTCTCTTTTAATACTACTTTGATGTTTCAAATATGTCATATGATATGCTTTAAATTCGGGTTACATGGTAGAGACAAAACTATCTCCACTACATGTTATTTTTGACCTTTGGCTAGTCCAAAATTTTGTGATTTCTGTATTTAGCCAAATCAGATCAAATTTTAATAGTAGGCTCTTGGGATGGTTTCCTACTTATTATAAACATTTAGTGAATTTTAGATCAGGTTTGGGCTTTGGAATAGCCCCTCCAAACCAACCTTAAAAATTGGTTTTGTGTTGATTCTTTATCCACATGTAGTGTAGAATTTTTATGATTTTGTAGATTGAATTTTGCTCTGGTTTTTGTACGCAATATACTTAAGATGGTCACTTTCCTCCATAAAAACTTTTCAACACTGGTAAGGGGCCTAAATGGCTAAGGCAAGGTTGCTAGATTTTTCCTTGGCCTAATGCCAGAATTTTAGGGAAATAAAATTTAGGTGTTGAAAGATTAGGGGTTAGAATAAACAAAGGCTTATTATATATGGTTGGAAAGATCTTTCTCTCAGCTTTTCGAATTAACTGACCATGCTGAATTTAGATCTCTATACAAAGATATCATCTAGAGTGTGAACTGTCCAAGCTGGATGCTTGAATTATAACTTGTTAAAATTTAGGCGTTAACAGAAAATTTAGGCATCAGTTCACTATTAGGAATTATAAAAAACATAGGCTAATTATATGTGGTTGGAAAGATCTTTCTCTCATCTTTTCTCATCTTTCCAAATTGACCAACCATGTTTAATTTGGATCTCTACGGAGAGAGATATATCCTTTGGAGTG
The DNA here is from genome assembly GCA_025762735.1 of Platanus orientalis. Taxonomy (NCBI): domain Eukaryota; kingdom Viridiplantae; phylum Streptophyta; class Magnoliopsida; order Proteales; family Platanaceae; genus Platanus; species Platanus orientalis. Next base: position 12,138 of record JAOXJP010165457.1, read on the forward strand.
CAAACTGTCTAGGTTTGACGCCTGAATTTCAACCTGTTGAAATTCAGGTGTTGGCAGTAAATATAGGTGTTGAAGAAATTTAGGTGTTGGGATCTGGGACCCACCCCAATGAACCCTAACATTCTCTAAGTCTATACACAAGGAAATAACACCTTAGAATCCATCTATATACTTAGGCACCTTGGTGGGCCTTGTTTTTGTCCCAATGCCCCTAAATTTTTATTCAGGTGTTGAGAGGAATTTCATGCATTAGGATGAATTTCAGGCATTAGGCCTGTGTTAAAATTCACCTTTTTAAAATATTTTGCATCCTATTTTGGGCCCAGGGAAAAGGCCATAGCCATAGAAGGAGACCACCTTTATTTGTAACTTTTCACTCTTCTAGGACCCACATAAGGGGCTCAAAACCCAAGATCAGTTGTGGACTTCTAGCAACTGTCACTTGAATTTCCTCTAAATTAAAATTCAGGCGTTGGTGTTAAATTCAAGCGTTAGGCCTATGTGAGATGACCAATTTTTCCTTCTTTTTTTGGGTCAAATCTCTATGTTTACAGAGGTCCCAACCTCTAAGATTAAACAACCTGACCCTAAGGGGAGTTGTTCATCCCCCTATAAGGGTCCCACAACATTGGGACCCACAGAGACAAGTCAA
>JAOXJP010165468.1:0-12789 GCA_025762735.1 Platanus orientalis
AATTCTTATATTTTCTTAAAATTTTGGCTACTTGAAAGTGTTTAAAGAATCAAATTTTGGACTGTTTAATTATATTCATGCTTCCACGTTATTTTGAGCATCAACCCTACATCAAATTCGGGTATCCCCTCTATTGTTGAACATCAATTTTGGTATTAGAGCTTACATCCTACATCATTTAGATCATTAGTTTAGGCGTAACACAGAGCGATGAAGCTGGGTAAAAATGTGATCCCCAATAGCCTTTAAAAAGGAACAATGTATAAACAGATGATTGGCAGACTCACTCATCTCTTTTACAAAGTACACACCAATTGGAGAAATCTGCATAAAAGGCTTTCTCCTTTGCAACAAATCCATGGTGTTAATTTGAGAGAGGACCCCTGTCCAAGCAAAGGCTTTAACCCGAGGAGGGACTGGAGGATTCCAAATCCTTTTGAAAGGAAAGGAAATAGAGGAGGAACTAGGATTTAATTTGTTGGTGGTAACTTTGTCACGAGGTGTAGCAAGAAGCAGTCAGTTATAGCAAGATCAAGTGTTGAAAGTTGAATTTGAGCTATATAACACATGGTATTTGTGAAATCCTTTGGTTCATGGTCTTCTGAGAGAGTAGGGATTTAATTCCAAGGTCCGATGACCTTGTATTGTGACAATAAGGCCACAATTAGCATTGCTCACAATCCTGTCAAGCATCATAGAACCAAACACATCGAGGTTGACCTACATTTCATTTAGGAGAAGCTACAAATTGAACAGCTATGTATTCCCTTTGTGAAAACTGAAAGCCAGCTTGCTGATTTGTTCACTATAGGCTTTGGCAGCTTAAGATTTTCCAAATTTGTATCCAAACTTGGTACGCATGATACTACATAACAGCTTGAGGGGGATTGTTGATGAATAGGGGTTCTTTCATTTAAGGGTACATATGTCTCTAGGATAGTATAAGGTATATATCTTCTTCTTTAACAACTTCAATCTCTACTTCCACCATAATATGTCAGATGCTTGGTTGTAGTCCCACCCATTTGGATCCAATCCATATATGCTACAAACAATGGATTCCCAAAAATTTCCTCTTTCAACAGCAAACCTCCATACCCATTTTCCTAGAAGAGCATAGTTACGGTCTTTTATTCTTCCAATCCCCCTTCCGATTTTGGTCTACAAACAAACTCCCACTTTACAAGATGGTCCTTTTTCTCTCGCCCTCCCACCCATAGCAAATCCGAATGAATCTCCTCTACTTTACTCTCCCCCTCCCTCCCATAGCAAATCCTGATGAATCTCCTCTACTTTACTCGCCACCTTGCACGGCATCATGAGTACTGACATATAATAAACTGGGGTTTTTGCCATGGTTGATTTAATTAAGGTAAGCCTTCCACCCAAAGCTATGTAAGATTTCTCCAACCTGCCAATTTTTTACTGAGTTTCTGCACAAGTGGGTCCCAAAAACTCTCACTCTTTGGGCTACCCCCCAAGGGAAGATTTAAATAACTTTGGAGCCAATTTTCCACCTAGCACCCAAATACTAGCGAGCCTTGTACCCAATTACACTATCTTCCCTACTACCTAGTGAACTTATCATTCCATGGCTAAACTCTGTTGAAATGCATAATGGGGAAATTTATATAAAGAAGGGTATGATGGGAAGAATGCACAAAGAAAATAAAGAGAAAAAAATCCTTAGAATAACATCATATTTAACCATATGGGGCAATTCCTCATCCTGCTGTCATTGGTTCACAAACCAACTAGATGATTAACTCATCAAAAGAAAACAATCCAAAGGATTATTGAACATCTTTTTTATATGTAAAAACATAGGTAGGAGAGAACTGGTTGGGGATTGGGAAAATATTAAAGGGATCCACTGACAAAGGAGTTGTACAGGGAGTCTTTTGTAAAGCTGTGGCTTTTTGATCTATTGATGTACTTGTTGGGAATTTCTTGTCCCTTTTTGAAATAGATATATTTTAAAGTTATCAAAACAAGAATATATTGACCCACACCCTTGTTAACCTGTGCCTCTTGTAACCACCTCATCACTCCCTAGGCCTTTATTAAAGTTTAAATACAACACTATCTGAATTCCACCAAGAACCTTATTATAACAACACTATCTGAATTCAACTGCCTATTACTGCCCTTGATGTGGGTTCTAATGGAGCTGCTGCTGGTAATCCAGGTGAAACAGCAATTGGTGGAAATTATCACAGTAAAACGTGGAAATTTTTTCTACACATTCACTTCCCTTATAGGAAGGCATTTATTCCAGTTCAGTAGCAGAAGCATGGGCACTCAGAGATGAGCTATACTTGGCGAAAGTTCTTGGCATCAAATGATCATGACTGATAGTGCCTGCAGGAGATTCTGGGTTACCTTGATAGCACAGTTAAGCAAATTCCATGGACTGTATCTACTCACATAATGGGTTGTAGGATTCAAGGTAGCTCTTTGGATCCGTCCAAATTAAGCATGCCGAAAGAGATGTGAACTTTGCTGCCAATACTATCACTAAAAATAGTGTATCTAGTCAATCCTACGAAATCTGATTCGATTCACCAGATTTTCCCACCTACATTCTGTTTTGTAATCTATATTTTTATTACCAAACTAAAAGTAAACAGACATAAGATCAATATAGATAATTTAGCCAACTATGGAGGCAAGAACAATATTTAAGTTTAAATCTAAATTATTAAGTTCTTAACAAGGATAAGCATCAAATGATGAATAGCTATATGTGACATAAGTTCCATAAACATGAATGGTATCTACATATATCTAGTTTAAAATAAACATTAGCGAAGCATGCCTACTACTTCAAATGAGAAGAAAAAAGAAAGACCCCAAAGCACTGTACTTCACATGTAGAATCAAAAAGAAAAGCTGTACCGGAGTGAGAATGACTACATATGAGTGTGATTACACAACAAAACTTGAAGATCAATGTATATATCAAAAAGAAAGTAAACAAATCCATCCAAAAATAATAAAAATAAACAAAAGACTTGAAGATGAACCTGCAATGCTAAATCACGAGTAGGCAGCACGACTAAAGCACGCAAACATTTAACAGTACGAGTTGAAAGCATTTGCACTATAGGCAATGCATAAGCTAGAGTTTTCCCACTCCCTGTTGGTGAATTAATACAAAGATCCCGTCCAAAAGCACCAGGTCCAATTGTTTCTTGCCACACTGCAACTTGTACAGGAAAGAGTGAACTAATACCCATATTCTGCAAAGCCTCCTCCAATCTGAACCAATACAATAATTAATCATCAAAACAATATCAGTCTAACATATTGACAACATCTGCTTAACTGAAAAACAAAGACAATTAACCCCCTTGTCCCTTGGTTTTTCTCAACTAGCTATCAATGATCGAGTAAAACAAGACTTAAATATGAAGCAGCTTTTATGATTATGACTTGGTTTACCAACCCCTGCAAGTGTAGTTATAATGTTAGGGGGATAAAAAGAGTTGGTGAATAATTCATTACAGACACTTGATATCATGATCACAAGATCATGGGCAATAGCACACCATTTTTTATTTTTATTTTTGGATAATTGGGCAAGGCAATAGCACACTTGCCAGCAACTGCAGGACTTGGATGCAGATAAGCATGTCTCACTCAAGCATAGACATCAAATGCCAAAGACAGAAGAGAGAGGAGTCAACAAACCTAACATGATGAGAGATTCATAAGTGGATACTTCCAAAAATGTACATTATAACAGATCTAATCACTAAAAGCAAAAATGTAGTAAAAGACATCCATTGATATGCGCATTGAAAGTGTATACATGATTAATGACTATACATCAAAAGAAAAGTAAAATAGTTAACTACTACCCAAGTTAGACTTGCAAAAAATGACAGAAAATTTTGTTTGGAATATTCCACATACAACACACTTGGGACTAATATGCCACATTATTTTTAAATACAGAATGTCTTTGTTATATAGATCAGCACAAATTGTCTTGATACAAGCAACAGAGTATGAGCAGTACCCCACACAAAAGCAACGACACCTTAACCAAAAACAATAAAATCCCACTCAAGCACCCAATCATGAAACTTTTTTTTTCTTTGAGAGGAAAAAAATTTATTGCAAAAAGAAAGAGAAAGAAGACAAACAAAGGGAATGAGAGATCCCAAAAAAGAAACAGAAAGCCACACACACGATTAAACCGAAAACCCCACAAACAAGGCCCACCGCATCACATCATCCCTATGATGCTAGACCAATCCCTGACAAGAGCCCCACTAGGAAGCCCATCAAATCCCTTACACCTTCTAGCCCAAAATATGATTAAATCCTTAGAGTGTCTATACACCATATATGCCTGCTCCGAATAACCCCTAAAAACCCGGTTGTTTCGTTCTCTCCAAACCGCCCAACAGATTGCGGCAGGCACTACCTTCCACAGCCTCCTACCAAAGCTATTGAAGGCTTTCAAACTCCAACCATTGAGAAGATCCATTAGACTTCGAGGAGCTATGACATTGACCCCAAAATCCTTAGCACACCCACACCAAATTTTCCAAGTGTAAGGGCAGTGAAGTAGGAGGTGTGAAGTCGACTCCGCATCCTCGTAACAAAGCAGGCAAATACTAGGCAGGATAAGACCCTTTCTCCGAAACGTATCCATAGTTGAAATCTTATCCATGACTACCGTCCATAAGAAGAATTGGACCTTCGAAGGAACTGCATTATACCACACAAGACCCCATGGTCCTTGAATCTCCTCGAAGTCCGCCACATGGGCATAACAAGCTTTGACCGAGAACTGACCCCCTGGACCTCCCTTGTACAACCTGCGATCCTCCTCCCCTAAGTGCATCTGGCCTCCTGCAACCGGCTTAGGAACTGGGCTACCCTCGAGGTTTCCCAATCAAACACGGCCCTTCTAAAAATGGGGTGCCACACCACCTCATGACCAACAACTGAAAAATATATCAAGACTACAACGTTTTGGTCCTCTGCAATGGCAAACATATCCAGAAACTCCACCACCAAGGGTTACCCTCCACACAAGGCATCCGACCAGAACTTGATTCTCCTCCCATGCCCCACCTCATAACCGATTCTTGACACAAACTTGCTAAAGTGTTTCATTATAGCACGCCAGGACTAGGACTATAGGCACCGTGGAGAACCAACAGATTCCACCCATCAATAACACCAAATTTAGCGGTCACCACCTTCCTCCAAAGGCTTTCCTCTTCTAGATCATACATCCAAAACCACTTACACAACAAAGCATAGTTCATAGGCTGCAACCTCCTTAGCCCCGCCCCCCCCCTTTGCCCTTTGGAGTACAAACTCTATCCCAAGCCACCAAGTGCATCCCCCTATCCTCCTCACTCCCTCTCCACAGAAAGTCCCATTGGATCATCTCCATTATTTGGCACAATGAAGCTGGCATCTCAATAAGCGACAGGTAGTGGACCGGGTTACTAGACAAAGACGTCATGATTAGAGCGAGCCTACCCCCTTTGGATAGATATCTAGCCTTCCACCCATTCAACTGAAGCCTCATCTTGTCTAAAACTGGGTGCCAAACCTCCTCCTGCTTATAGGTAGACCCTCCAGGAAGCCCCAAATAAGTGAAAGGGAAGGAACCCCTCTTGCAACCTAAATCTGCCTCCAGTTGGTCCAGATTTTGCACATCCCCCATCGCAAAGAAAGTACATTTCTCAAGATTGAGGCATAAACCTAAAACCACCTCAAAACACTAGATGACGCATCTGAGCAATCTGACATGCCTTTGGGAGTTATTACAGAAGATGATAGTATCGTCCACAAACTGTAAATGGGATACCACCACTTCATCTTGGCCCTGGCCCTGGCCCACAGAAAAACCTTCAATCATTCCCACCTCCACCACTTTACCAATCAGCCCACCTATCACACCGGCCACCAATAAAAATAGAAGAGGGGATAGCGGATCGCCCTGTCGAAGACCCCTAGAACAACCAAAGTGGCCCTACAACACCCCATTAATGAGGATGGAGAAAGACACCAAGCTGAAGAATTTCCTCATCCACTCCCGCCAACATATCTGAAACCCGTGTCTCCTCATCACATATAACAAGAACTCTCAATTCACATGGTCATAAGCCTTCTCTAGGTCCAACTTACAAAAAAAATTCGGCTTACCCTCACAAACTCGTGCATCAATGCACTCGTTTGCACATAACACCCCATCCACCATGGTTCTCCCTTGGAGGAAAACCCCTTGCTACTTCGACACAATCCTTGGAAACACCTCTTTAAGACAAAACGCCAAGCATTTGGATATGATTTTATAAGTGCTCCCCACCAAGCTAATAGGCCTATAATCCGAGAGACGCACTACTCCGTCCTTTTTGGGGATCGAGGCAATATAAGTGCATCACTCCCTTTGTCTAGGAAGCCCCATTCAAAGAAGTCGTTCATCACCATCATTAGATCCTTCCGAATCACCTCCCAACATGCCTTACAAAAAACTAGAGAAAAGCCATTTGGCCCAGGTGCTTTGTCTCCATCCAAACTCCAAACCGCCCTTTTAACTTCTTCCTCATCAAAAGGTCTTTCAAGCCATATAGCTTGCTCTTCTTCAAGATGGGGCAGATTTAAACTGTCTACCTTCAGCCTAAGAGGCCTGCGCTCCGAGAACAAATTCCTGAAATGATCTTCCACGAGCAATTTAATCTCTGCCTCTTCGTCCAACCTAACACCATCCACTAACAGCCCAAAAATGGAATTAATGGCCCTACAAGCATTTGTCATCTTGTGAAAAAACTTGGTAATGATATCACCTTCATTCAGCCACTGGACCCGAGATGCTAACACCACATCACCTCTTCTATAGCAAGAATTCCATCACACTCCAACTTCAACTCTTTTCTTAATCTACTTTCCTCCTCCACCAAGCCCACCGACTCCTTAAGGTCCCACTTCTAGATTTCCTCCAAACATGTCACTTTCCTCCTCTCAATATCCCCAAAAACCTTTGTTCCAGATTCTCAATTTGTCCCTGATGCCTTTAAGCTTTAAATGGAATCTTTGACCTGGGGGACCCCAAACCTCCAATTCTTCCCACCACCCTTGAATCATATCCAAGAAACCTAGATGAAGAAGCCACATATTCTGAAACCTAAAAAGGCAAGGCCCACCATTAATAGTCTGCCCCCCCCCCTTTAGAAGGAGAGGAGTGTGATCAAATCCTGATCTCGGCATGGTACACACAATTGAGGAAAAAATTCCTCCCAATCCCCCGATACAAAGAACCTATCTAGCTTACTCAAGGCAGGGTCACCCTGGAAATTTGACTAAGTGAATCGTGCTCCCGAGATAGGCAGATTGACCAACTCATTCCTGTCTACAAAATCACAAAACTCATCCATACCCCATGTTTATCTCGTCACTGTATTCCTCTCTTCAAGAAAGAGAACCTCATTAAAACCCCCCATACACCAAGGGAAATCCCAGCGACTTCTAATTCTGTCAAGTTCTCCCAAGAAAGTCAGCAGATTATCACCCCCTGGGGGGCCATATACCCGCGTGACAATCCATCTTTGCGTTTCTCCTTTACCGGTAGCCACTAACGAGGCCGAGTATAAGTCTGCCCAAGCCTCTATGCAATTCACCATCTCCTTATCCCAAATTAACAAAATCCCCCTGCTACCCCCTCTAAAGGAACAGCAATCCAACCAAGATTAGTGAAATAGCACAGACTGAGCACCATATCCAATAGTCGAAAGCTTAGTCCCTTGCAGGATAACAATCTCAGGCTAGTATCTTCCGACCAACTCTCTCACCAGGTGCCTTCTGTCACGGCAGCCTAAACCCCTCACATTCCAAGAGAATATGGAGCACTTCATGATCGACCAGCGTATAAACCCCTCGTCTTCCTCCCAGACCCCTCCTTGTCCACCATTCCCCCTTTATCGTAATTTAAACCCCAACCTAAATTCTTTAGCTCCCTCGACAATCTCCCTTTGTTAGCTCTAATCCCTTCACTCCTCACCTCACAACCAGCCACCCTTTTTTCCAATTCTGCAAACAATTCCCAGGCCATAGTTTCCAACCCTTCAAAGGACAACCCCATAACTTCACTACTTCAATTTTTTGTAAGACCCACTCTAAAACTACAGTAATCGGGGGTTCCTCCAACCCTTGCTCAGACCATTCCACCAGAGCCATCTGTCTCCCATGACCCAACTTCACTGACTCACCAATGGAACACTAGAACGCCAACTCACACGCAGCTCCTTTCTGAACTAATTCCTGCCTCCTTGTTGATGCCCTACTATTCTTCTCTCTCCCTTGTCAAGATCCCATAAAGATGAGCGAGACTCCACACAGTGAGGCAAACATGGTTCGACGACCATCCTCCATCTAGAATTGTCCAGGCCTGACACTTTCCCAGTCCCCCCATGTAACAACGCCTGACACGAAGCAACATCATACCAAGACCAAGAAGTAGCTCCATGGCAGCCATAAAAGTCCCAAGCTCCCTCAGAACTTCCCACGAAGCCTGGACTATGACATTGTCCCCAAGATGCGACATCGCCAGATGAACACCTTCCCTCCATGCCTAAGAGTGACGCACCTCAGCTTCGATTAAAGGTCCAACCTTGACACCAATCTCCCTCAATGATCTTACCTCCGTTCCTCTTGTCATAGGATCGTTCACCAACTCCTCCCCAAACATCCCCCAGCTAGCAACTGCAGAACTCTCATTTATCACCTCCGGCAACTCAAATCGCAGCTCCATGCCTTCGCCTTTTAACCACGGACCACTAGGGACTTTCGCCCCTAATTCACCCCTTCCTAGAAGTTCACGAGCTAGAGACCCGAAAAAGTCTCTTTCTTCCACAGGAGTGCCTAGAGATGAGCTTTCGCCGCACCCCAAACTCCCATTCGTCGCCTGAGACCCCTTAAAGCCCTACAAATTACCTTAAATACCCTTGAGACCTTTTGCTTGGCTATGATTCTCATCCTAAGCCTTCCGACTTGCTAAATCTCCCTTAGGACCCTCCACCCTTCCACCATCGACATTTAGACCCACCCAATTATTTAAATTGCCCATAGACCCCTCTACCTTATTGATTAGTGAATTAAAAGCCTCCTCCACAATTAAATTGCATCGAAAGGTATATAGTGCAAATAGAGGACTTTTTCCAAAATTTTAGCGGTTTTTGTATGTTGCCCATCAAAGTTCTGGGAATTCCTCTCCAACCACACCACCCAACACACCACAATGGGGATACACAGCCATACTACACTCCCACTAGGTGATGAGCCTTCCTGCTACAAATGACACCACATATCCAGCAGCCCTTCATTGAATTCAGTATCACCCAAGGCTGCTTAAATCTGGCAAGGAAGAAGGACTACACCGAATAAAATAGAGGACAATGGATGAACAGGTCCCCATCCATACAACACATGATGTATCTATTAGGAATATAAAGTCCCCTTACAATGAAATTGGCCATGGTCGGAGCTCTACCCCAATACACAAGCCACGTAAGAAAGGTGGCTTTCAACGGCATGAAGGAGGGTCAAATCTAATTGGTTGGAACCATAGAAACACATAAGGGGATAAAGGACTGAAACATGGACTTGACGGAAAACCGACCATTCTTGTTTTTAGACCACACCCACATATCAGCCTCCTCCCTATTGCCCAACTTCACCATCTCCAAAGCTTGAACCAACCAACAACATCTTCTAGCTTTCAATTGTTAAGAGGGCATCTAAGGTGAAGATCACAAGTGTGGGAATCCCCATTCCGGTAAAGGTGCCCGCTAACCAAGCCCTCTTTTTTCAAAGCAAGACCGAAAATCTCCAGATGCACATCTGCAAGAGAAGATGGCCAGCCCACACATCCTCCCAAAAGCAAATGCTCTCTCCCTTCCCCACTCTAAAGGAGATCTTCAGAAAGGAGTCAACCATTCAAGATCCCTTTCCAAAGCCCAAGGCCACTCAGCCAGGCTATTCACTTCCCCAACTGAGGACATAAGCACCATACATCACCGCAATGACTCTTCTCCACAATTGCCTTACTCCTCCCCAAATTGCCACAACCACTTATTCAAGAGAACTCTGTTCATGGCTTTCAGCAGACGAATGCCCAAACCACCTTCGACATACGGCTTGCAAATAGACCTCCATCCCATAGTGGAACTTGCGAGCCCCATCAGCCGAATCCCATAAGAAGTCTATGGGACTTCTCCAACTCTTGCACCACAAAGTTAAGAACCAAAAAAAACGGACATGTAATAGACCGGGAGATTAGAAAGCACACTTTTTAACAGAGTGATCTTATCCCCCTTCGACAAGTAGCACCATTTCCAAGAAGTGAGGCGTCTAACAATCCTCTCAACCACTGACTCGCAAATAGCCTTAGACGAGGACTTCACTCCTAACAGCAAGACCAAATAATCATTGGCAGCAAAACAATTTGGCAACCAAATTGGGCTGCAATTTAGGGCCAAAATGTCCTGGCCTATAAAATTGCCAATTGGAGGTTGGGTTGTCTAATTTTTTTGGTGACTGTGTAATGCCGGATCTGCCAGTGTAAGGTCCCTTAAGAAGTGCCCCTATTGTTGTATTCCAGTATGTTTTCTCTTCTTCTTCTAATAAATTTGTTAATTATCAAAAACAAAAAACAAGTAGGGCTGCAAATCAGGCTGGGTTGGGCCGGGCCGGGTTCAGCCCGAGCCCAGTCCAAAATATAGCACCTGGGCTCAAACTCGGCCCAAACTTGGCACATTCTAAAAGCTTCGGGCCAAGTTTGGGCAGCTTGAATTTTATTTTTTTTTTCGATAGGTGGGCAGCTTGAACTTCAAAGCCCATAGGCTGTGTAAGCTTATAAATAAAATATTATAATATAAAAATATTTTTTATTCACAAAAAATTATATTTTATACTGTAGTTTGGGCTGGGCAGGGCCATTCGGTCTGAACTAAGTCCTGCCCAAACTCAGTCCTAAGTTTACGTCGGGCTTAACTTGGGCCCGAATTCAGCCCAGTCCGAAATATAATGAACCCAGCCTGCCTAACCTTCAGGACAGCCCAGCCCCTTTGCAGCCCTACAACCAAGGAGCTGCACCAGCTGACTCAAGAAAGAAATATTCCCGACCCCTATAATCTTGCTCTTGTGAAGATTAATTTTGAGCCTAGACGTCACTTCAAACATTGACAACAAGCATCTCAGATTCTGAACTTGAAAGGTAGAAGCTGGGTTCAAAACCTGTCTTCACCTACTAATGAATTAACCAGTAACGTTTATTTATAAATAAAATAAAATAAAAAAGGAGAGTCATCTGCAAACTAAATGAGGATAGAGGGACCTGAAGACACCATCCTACACCCTTGAATCAGCCCCAGGCTCTCTCCACCTTGAAAACAATTCTACTCAATGCACAAGAACGTATTTTTCTTTTTTTTTAACGTCAGCAAGGCACAAACAATTTTTTTTCTTCTTTTGATGATTATGACAAACAATTATTGTGTTTCAATAAACTAAAATATTAATACCATCCACAAAGAAAAGACAAGTATGGGATACCAAAACATGAAAATTTAGCATGGAATTCTTAAAGTTCTTATTTTTTCTTATTCGATGTTGATAATATTCATTTTATTCTCATCATCTTCCCTCAATTAAAACTTAGACAGTAACACTAGTGCCCTACTGAACAATAAATGCAAAAATTATACTATTTATCCAAAAAAATAATATTGCAAAAAATTATAAACAATTTATGTTACTTACAAAACACACACTCAAATCAACAAATCCCAATCCCAACTAACTGAATTTGGGTTAGCACATTGATTATAATTATAGAACACGTGAGAAAACAAAATAAGTAATAAACATAGAAGATTAAAATTTCTCCAATGCTTCTAAAGAGCGATCCCCCACTGAAGTGAGGGATACACTCAAGATGTAAACTAAAGTAACACATTGGTAAAAGAGAAATATCCTTGCAAACTGATTATGCAAATTATTAGAAACATAAAATTTTCAAAATGGAAGCACTTTGTTGTACACACAGACACAAAACATTGGTCCTTAAGCACAAAATCTGAGCACAGCCCACATATATAAAAGGTGAGAACCCACCACTGAATGGGTCCTGACAAAGAGATTCCAAAACCAAGAATGAATACTGGCAGACGATTTAATAACATTGAATCTGTACAGTGTTTCTGGATCACTTGTAAGAATTTTCCAGAGTCCAAGGAATAGATTAACACCAAATGTTTAAAACCAGATGATGGTATTATCTTTGGCCCCATTGAGCTGATCCTCCGCATTCTTTTTGAAGGGAAAAAAAGATTTCATTAAATAAGAAGAAAAAACATAAAAAAGGAGACAAGTCATTCGCAACAAAGACAAAACAACAAAAAACCAAAAAAAAACAGCAACACAACCAGCCCACACAAACGATCTAATACCAATTCAAACATCCCAATCACGTGTAAGAGCTCCCCCTTCTACAATGCCTCATCCAATACAATAAAAACCCCACAAAACAATCTTCTCTTTAGCCCTCATATAAACTTGAAAGGATGGCTCTGTGGCATCATTAAAAAACCTTGTTATTCCTTTCTGATGCAGCACAGATCAATGAGCAGTCCGACACCCTGGGCAGCAGCTTCTTGTTGAAGTTTAGAGGCTTAGAAGGGGTCTTATATCAGTCAATCAATATCATCCTCATCATAGAACCCTTTCCAAGTCACTTCTCTAATCAGCCACTAATGTAGAACT
>JAOXJP010165479.1:0-12789 GCA_025762735.1 Platanus orientalis
CATATGTACTTAAGGAACAACCTAAACTATATCTTCTTTTTTTCCACACCGATGCTATCAAATCCAATATCTTCAAAAAAATAAATAAAAAATCAAGCTATTGAAGTATATAACCATAAAAATAAACACCATAAGTTAGTTGATTAATGAGCTACCATGAGCTTGCAATTTAATTGGTTGACAATTTTCAGAACAGCAAAAAATCATCTTGAAGCATGAAAAGATTATAAAAATAATGTAGAAATTGATAAGAATGAAAAGATTATTCTTTAAGCCAGTTTCATACCTTTACTTCAACATCATCAAGGATGATGCAGTTGATGAGCCTCGCCCCAACAACTATTTGAGCATTTGCAAAAATTGAGACATTGGGGCCAATCTATTCTAGCAGACCTTAAGTCAACTAAAAAGATGAAACAAACACGTCTAAAAGATGGAATAAACATCCAAATTGGGACTACTCAAGAGTGCAATTGTGAAGCCAACTTCTATGAATCCCACTTACCAATTTGTTTCAAAAGGCAAGACTCAACTCACAACTGAAAAGATAGAACAAACAGGTCTAAAGCATGGAGCATAACCAAATTGGGACATGTCAAAGTTATGGAAGAGACATCCAAATTGAGACCCTACTTGGAGTGTAATTGTGGAGCCTTCATTATATAAATCCATTTACCAATCCATTCCAACTGACAAGACTTGAAAAGATCAACTAAACAGGTTCAAAAGATAGATGAGACATCCTAATCATGATTACTCAAGAGTGAATTGGAAAACCTACATCCTCCAAACTCTATTTACCCACAAGTGCTTCTCAGCTCCATAGACTAGTTACCAAGGTAGAGAGCCATTCACTTATTTCCAATTACTTTTCATTGTTTTGTTTAATAATGTGAATATTAATACTATGCAATATTTATAGATACCATATAGATGTATGACTGAATGAACAGGTGTAAGATGCTATAAATTGAGAAGAGAAAAGAAATCACAACTACGAAAGGGCATGATAGAAGTTCCCAAAAAGATCCAAAAGAACATCATGGAAATGCATTACAGTAAATAGAATGCATTGTAAGGAAATTTACATGTTTAAAGCAACATAATCATGCTTTTTAATAAAGAAAGACATGGAAAACTAAAATAGAACATACCTGTCATTCTTGGATGTCTGAAAACTTTGTGATCGTTTTTGTCTTCTATTCTCTCCTACTCTTCTATAACCCGATGATAGGATAACTTGTTGCATTTAACGTAGTGAGAATAGGGACCAAGACCTCTTTAAGTAGAGTTGGAAGGGTCACCTATCACACCCCTTTCCTTCTCTTTACACGTCTTTTCGTTTTGAAGAGATGCAACCGTTGGAGAAAAAGAGAAGATGTGTCGCTTATGAAAAAACACATTCTTTAGAGAAATGATTTTTACAAAATTGTTCAGTCTTTTAAACTCATCAAAACACATAAATACCGATATGGTACTACAAGGTGTACCATAGCCTTATATACACCATATGATCACAACATTAATGGGTTTATCCGGTCCACTTGTACTAAATCCAAGACGTTGATCTATGTAAGCCCACATTATGAGATTAAAAAGTCTTACATACACAATCATTCTTCAACACCTATAGTTTAATTTGAACTTTTTAGATATTTACCATGAATACTATTTTATGGCCAACTAAGGATGTTAATGGGTGAAGACAGGTTTATGCACCCAGTATGATGAACAGATTCAACACATAGATTTTTACCGACTTAGCAAACTGACATCTTCTCACCATGAATTACATGATAGAACAAAAGTTAAGCTTCATGTTGTTTAAAGAACTGTCTAGAGTCCACTCTTATAATCTCCTAGCAAAAAAATTTTTATATAATTCATAAACATAAAAAAAGGACAAACCAAAAGTCCTCATAAATGAGTAATGTTGCTACACATTGGGCTCTAAAATCAAAAAATAAAAAATAAATAGAACTACTTTGCAGTTGGATGTACTTTTGCGGATGGATGAATATAAACATCACCAACGATGGTAGCGCTCTTAGTGCCATTGCCACTTGCCAGAAGATCAGGAGAGGTGAATCAAAATTGGAAAAGATATAAAGCAGAACATTTTAAAAGCATCCTATAAAGTCCAACATAAATTTAAATGGGTCATCTTATTGTCCAAAGTCAAGGGGCAGATTATTCAAGACCTATACAATTTTAAGTGAATAGTATGATGTTGGAAAGTAGAAATTGATATAAACCAGAAATAAAATAGTGTGTTTGAAAATGGGGCACCACAAAACAACAAGGCAAGTAGGTAATCATCTCCTATATATAAGATGGATATTGTTAAGGATCTAGCCACCATTGCATTTGAAGAGTAAACCAAAAAATGGGCATCATGTCTTGATAAAGCTATTACAAGTAGTAGAGAGTTTCAAACCCAGTCAAGCCCTTAATAGTATCTTCAATATAACTTATCAAAAAAAAAATTACAAGTAGTAGAGTGAGGTGAAAATTAAAAATTAATTAATTAATTAAAAAAAAAGACTTGCTTCTTGTGTCCAATTAAAGACACTTCAGTCAAGCAAGTAGTGTAAAGTGTCAATTAAGTGCATAATGGAGCAATAGAGAAATCTTATAAATGGGCATCATTGCTTGATAAAGCTATTACAAGTAGTATAGTGAAGTGGAAAATAAAAGAAATATCAAAATTAAATGAAAAGACCAAACAAGGTAAGAGATTTAAAAACTAAAAATAAAGTATGTTTTTTTAGGTAAGAATAATAGGTTTTTATATTTTCATCAAATAGTTCAATGATTTTAGCTACTGAAATCACACCGCTCTTCAGACAGTCCCTGATTTCACCCTACTATTTTAGCTCTTAAGGGTCACAAATAGATCTGTATATCATTGATACATAGACACTGATTTCTAGGCCTTTAAGACATATTTTACAGCCTATTCTATCCCCCAAACTAGCAACCAATAGACCTGATTTCAGTCCTAGAATTTCAGCCTTATTCTCTTATCACAAGTCCCTCTTTTCAGTCCTCTTTTGAGTCGCTTTTCATCAGTTTTCTAGACCCACAACCAGGCCTACTAATACCCTGAGTTAATCTCCCATTAGATCCTATAGATTGTCCAGATTTATCACATAGAAGCATTGGTAAACTCTCAGGTTTAGGGTTTAGGAATAGCAGGATTCTTTTCAATGGCTAGTAAAGAATTCATTCCACCAAGCTATATAGACACAAAAAAAATGACATAAGAAAAGATATCTTGATGGAAGATTGCAAACATATAAAAGAAAAAGAGTAAAATTCGCCAAGTATAACTATAGTAGCTCACTTTGGCATTGATCTTCAGGAGAATATTTGCCAAGTATTGATCATTGACTTTTTAAGGTGCAATGCACTGAGTTACAATTCCAAACTCTGCAAGATTCTTTCGTTTCCATGGAAGAATCTACACACCACCACATCAACATTCATAGGACCTTTCCACCAATCCACAAAATACCTACAAAAAAAATGTAAAAAAGATAGTTAATATACATTTTACATTGGCTAAGTAAAAAAACCTAGATTATAAGAAGTGATTACCTGTAGCAGGAGTCATCGATGGTTTGGCTAGATGAACTCATATGGCTAGACAATTGGTTCTCTAGATAGATAAGCACTACCAAGAGTCCCATCACCCTGTTACACCTCCTCAACCAAGACCTATTCCATCCATAGTTTTCAAGCCCTGGGTTTAATAGGCCTCTCGTTCACCAAAATTTTAGGATGTTTTCCTATCACTCGATCTCTCCCAACCACTTAGCCTTTCCCCACCAATGTAAGATTATGCACGTATCATTTATGTCAATTGCAGGTTGAAAAATATAATTATGATAAATAGAGTTGGTAAGCTTTAGGTCTATATTTTTATAAAAAAAATTATATGAATGTAAACAATTCAAATTTACTTCACGAGAAGCTAGACCAAGAGTGGTAGGTCTGTCCATGCAAAATTAGGCTACTTGCTATTTATTGTAGTCCATGCCACTGAGTCAATCGGATGTCTTAGGTTTTCGTCCTGACTTTTGTGAGTAGAATGCTAGATGATTTGCTATGGTATTTTTGGTGACATAAACATCCTTTTCAATCTGGGAATAATAGAAAATATCGTAACACCTTAGTAAGAACTTGGTCTTTGATTTTTTTTTTTTTTTTTTTTTTTGTGTGGATTGGTTCACTTTCCACCTAGAGGCACCACATTTTAGACATGTATCTAAGGATTGTAGATCCTTTCAAAATAAGCAACAATCATTCACACAAGCATAAATCTTATTGTACCTTAGGTTATGTTTTGATTAGCTTTTTGGTTTCATCCCCTTCATAATCAAGTGTTCTTCCATCCCCTTCATGCATAGATGCACTTACTCGCTCCCCATGTAAAACCCAGGTAGTGTAAGTAGGATCCATCCCCTTCATAATCAAATGCTCTTCCACAACTTTTAACTTTCGTCTTATTCGATTTTCACATCTTATACAAGGGTATAAGATCTCTTTCTAGTCCTCCACATCTACTTCTCGTACTCCTTTTCTAGAATCACTTGATAGTCTGCAAAGAGACACTCATTCCTCATCCATCGTGAGTAGCTCATTTGATACGTTACTTTCATACTAATGTTCCCCCTAGGGAAGCAACCTAAACTTCTCCCCCAATTCTTCAAGTACTTGAACTAGACTAGGTGAGCGCTTTTCATTGACATTATAACCAACAATAAAAGCCACCACATATGATTATGTACCCGAAGAACAAGAAGAGATGCTATCCATTTTTTTTAATAACGGAATAAAGAAAGAACCACTAGTGGTAATATGGATTATAAATGCATTCTCAAACTGTCAAGATGTGGACAATTCAAGAATTGTCCCATGACAAATGTTACTCATTGCAAGTTTAACAAAAACTGTTGACATGAATTTTATCTCACAAAAAAATACAATTCAATGCCAACAAATAATTTGTTTTAGGTGGTGATAATATGTACAAAAGTCAAAGAATGATTCTTAAATAGGTGTAAGGTTAAACAATGGGTCTAATGTCAAAAAAGTGTTTTATTAAATACTTTAGGCCTCTAGATCGTATGTATATTTACTAAAACTCACTACCCATTTTGTGCATTTACTAAAGTATTCTTATCACAAGTTTTCCTCTCCTTTTGATACTAATTAGTAGTTATAGAACTTTTGAATTTTGATTAACTAAAAAGTTTATACACACACACACACACACACACACAGCCTGTGTCTCTCTCTTTCTTAATAACTCTATTTTTTTGGGTACTGTCTCTCAATAATTTAGCTTATGTTTTATTGATGAAAGAGAGAAAAAAGAGTGAACTTTAAGATATCTTAACAATAAAATGATGAATTTTTTTATATAAAATGATGACTTAACAATAAAATGAGCAGGGGTTAGATGAAATTTCAAATTACCATATATATATATATATATATATATATATCTTATAGGTGTGTTTGCCATTTGTTGATTTCTTAGGATTGTTTTTAGTTCAATTTTATTTTCCTCTAAAATCAATACAAATGTGTGTGTTAATAGTGTAGCTACTCAAGAATAATATCAAATAGATGGTGTGCAAGAGTAGATATGGATTTGCTAGTAAAGAGACAATCAATCACACAAATAATTCATAGCACAAGATTATATTAGTTCGGTATGATGGCTTACGTCCACTCTTATAAAGCTCATTACTGAGCTTAGTATTTTTCATTAAGATTGGTTATTATAATCTAGGTCAAAATATATTTGCACTAAGGAAGTTCACAATTACACCCGATGTCTTCGGCAAGTATAGACTTACTTCTAGTGTCAAATTGAACTACTAAATAATATGGAATGAAAGATGTATGCAAATGGATGCAAAATAAAAGTAAAGCTACCCATTCAATGGTCGATTTTGTTATTCTTACCACGCTTCTTACCCCTTTGTCCATCTCTCTCTTTTTGTTTTCCTCTGTTGTCTGAAGCCAAACCCCTTAAATTTAAATTATTTTATATTCTTACCCTTTTCATTGACCTTTAAATCTTCCTCCACTTCCTCCACCATTGGCTTCAACCTGGGGCTTCACTTCGCAACAACAGAACCAACTATTCATGGAGCCCTTTGCAAATTCTCCACCTTCCCCTCTAACTCCAATCTTTGATCACTGTGAAAATACTTTTCAACCGTTCGTCATTCAGGATGCTTCCGGATCTAGAAAAGCCAAGAGAAAGATAAATTTAACTCCATTGTCTCCAAAATCTATTGATAAATCTGAGATAAATTGAGTGGTAGAAGACGATCACCATGAATATTTACGCATAGAAGCTTTCAACCTGGTCTGGTTAAAGATTGAGACTACTATCGAAGACGTTCTTAGGAAGATCAATATCCATGTGTTTGATGAGATACACTGCTGGATTCATGAATGCTTCTTTGTTATTAGGGCTTCTGGAGCACCTGGGGTTACTGAAGTAGCTCGTTCCTACCCACTTAACACTGATATCACTTGCAAACAGATCTTTACAGGTACGGTGTTTACAAAGAATATGGAGTTTGTAGATGATCTATTGACCATTGAAGGGTTGGGTTTGCATTTGAAATCTAGAGGATGCCAAGTGGCCAACCTTTCTTCACTAGATTTTACGGCCAAGAATGGGGTTGCTGGTTGTCTGATAAGTTTTTTGAGAGTTAATTATGGTTACCTTCGATGCAGTTGATATGGGCATCTTAGCATCATGGTATAGTGAAGGAGAAAATTGTGGCAATCCTTTGGTGGTGATAATTGATGACATGGAGCGATGTGGTGGGTCTGTCTTGGCTAAGTTCATTGTGATGTTGAGTGATTGGTTGGATAAGATTCTAGTCATCTTAATAATAGGAATTGCAACAACTGATGAAGCCCCAAGAAACCTTCTTCCATCAAATGCACTACAAAAGTTGCATCCTTGCAAGGTCACATTGGGATCTCCAGTTGAGAGAATTGATGCAATTGTTGAGGCTGTTCTTTCGAACCC
The DNA here is from genome assembly GCA_025762735.1 of Platanus orientalis. Taxonomy (NCBI): domain Eukaryota; kingdom Viridiplantae; phylum Streptophyta; class Magnoliopsida; order Proteales; family Platanaceae; genus Platanus; species Platanus orientalis. The sequence continues at coordinate 7,067 of JAOXJP010165479.1, forward strand.
ATGTTTTGGATTCAATGTTGGCTACAAGGTAGCAATTATTTTAAGAAACTACTTCTTAAGGGAGGATGGAACTGTAACTTCTTTCATCAAGGCTTTAAAGATTGCATGTGGTAAACATTTCTCCACAGAACCTTTAAGTTTTGTAGGCAACGACTTACTTGATGATGATAATCAGGGTTTATGGAGTGAGAAATGTGTACATTTGCCTGAGGTGATGCTTAAGTATGCTTTTGATCTTCCTTCTTGTGAAAAGGATGAAATGGGTGATGAGACTTGTGAGAATTTGGTTCTTAGTTTATCAAAATTGAAGCAATTGTTGAAGAATTAGAGTTCTGTGGTTCTGTGCTTATATGAAGTTGGTAAGTTTCACAAATTAGAACTATTGGACATCTTCTGCAAGGCACTTGATCCAGCTTTATACAACTCAAATGCTTCAGCTAATAAAACAAGAATAGGAAATGGTTTTCCAAATCTTCTTCTATGGATCATTATCTTCAAGATGGACAATATTCTAGCTTGCAAAAGGGAGGTTTCATTAATCAGGTAGCATGCAAAGTTAGGGATTTTGTAGCAGCACAGCTGTCATAATTGCTTTAGATTTGGGGAAAACTTACTAGGGAAATCGTTGAGGTCTAGGAGAAAGTGAAAGAGCTTCAATCTATGTTGAAACTTGAGGATGATGGCAAGAATATGAAACAAGATATGACAAACATATCCAAGAGGTCTGCATCATGTAGCCACAAAGCTTGGGTTTTCCTCAAGCTTGGTGAAAGTCCAAGGCTCCCCTGATTTGTTGTGAGACTTTGCACTTCAGAATGGTCTTGGTGGAAGATAAAATCACCAAGTAGGGCTGTAAGAAGGAGAGATGATTACAAAGAGGAGAAGAACAACAATGGTTGAATCTAAAACCCTGGATTTTGAAGAAGAATGGAGGAAGAATGAATGTAATGTAAGAATAGTTTAGAGGGGAAGGGGTTTTTGGCAGGCCATATTAGTGCAATACTCCATGGAGAAATGGGTTCTGGAATGGGTATCTGAGGTAGGCTCATGGGATTTTAATCTAAAATACACAAGAACGATGAGGGATGGGAGATGAGTGGTTGTGATTCAACGTAAAGCTAATAGTAGAGGCAGATACCTATTAATTTGTTCAATCTCAGAGGAAGGTCAGTCTCAGTCAGTGATCTTCCGGAGGGAAAGAAGGGGTATGGGTGGGAAAATGTTATAATGGCCATGTCAGATTTATTAGGAGAAATGGAGGAGAATCCAAGTGGCATGAACCAGGCGCAACTTTGCACCTCGTTGTATATTCTAGAGTAGACTGCAGTCTCTCAAGAAAGGGGGATAGAGTTTCGGGATGTTGGTATTCCTGGTGCAGATCCCTTTAAAGCTGATCTCAAGCAAGTGAAGGTGGGGGCTGAAATGGTTTGGTGTGGAAATTCTCTGGGCATTGGCACATTTCATCCTGATGGAGGGGACATAGGAAGGATATGGGGTAATACTGTGGTGGCTTCCCATGGGTCGAATGCTGGTAGCTAGGTGGATTGTGGTCGTTTGATAAGGGAGTTCCTGCAATGTCAATATTCCCCTGCTATTCGAGTGGTAGATGGAGTCTTGGCCCTGATATTTCTGAAATCTCGACTCTAAACAACTTATTCAAGGAGGAACAGAAGGATTAGGGAGAGCATGGTGGTCCTTTTCGAGATGGACCCTGGAGTGTGGAAGCATCAATCACGGAAAGGGGAAGAAATTCTTGTATATTTCTATCATTGGTCTCCCCTTCCATCAGTGGAATATGGGGATGTTCAATGCTATAGGAAGTCTGTGTGGGGGCCTCGTTGGTGGAGCTGACTACCGGTTGGGAAGATGGAATTCACAATAGCCAGGATTAAGGTCAGGCAGAGTAATCCTATGAAAATACCTTGTTCGATGATGGTACTCGATCAGGGATGCAGGAGCCTGGTGCTCCTTCAACCAGAAGCTTCGTCGGCGGCATCTAAGGTCGGTGGTGGTGCAGACGTGGTAGAGTGTGGTAAACATCAAATGGCGTGGGAGGGACGTGGGTTGAGGAACCTACTGTAAGAAACCAAATCAGATTCAAAATTTTAAAAATTGCCTCCAATGGCTATGGTTGCTATTGGCGAAGACTGTACCTCTTAATCACTCCCATCTGGAGATTGACCAACTTCGAAGAATAAGGTTCTGCCTTCTTGCAATTGTCCATCTTTGTTAGAACAATTTTTGCCTCCTTACAGAGCAAAGTCGAAGGAAGTCGATGTTGATTTTGCTAATTTAGGGCATCAGGTGTCATATAGCCCTAGACCAGGGTCATTGGCTGGTCGGCCCATTTCAGGGGCAGTTCTATCACATTTTAGTAAGGGGTGTGGAAGGAATTTTGAAATAGGGGAGGGATCAAATAGTATCTATCAGGGTGTTGTAGGAGGCTTAGGGCATTTTTGTCCTGACATAAGAGTGGAGGGTAGTTTGGGAAATGACGAAGGTTATAATATAAATATTACTTATGGAGGACATCTAACTGAATGCAATTTCGCTTTGGTAAAGAAGGTTTCAAAGGCAAGAGGCAAGGAGACAATGGGAACTTCGTCACTTGGGAATACAGAGGAGGAAGACCTTGCATCTGAAGACACTATGAATGATCGGGTCGATTTACTACTCTCAGGTGGTGAGCCCTCGGGCCTTATTTAGGGGATTTCTTTATTAGAAGCCAATTCTCTATTATCGAGGGAGAACCAGGGGAAGCGATGGGTGGTTATTGACCAAAGTTTTTCCTTTAGACTATTTAATATTAAGCATTCTAGATGGATTCCAGTGCAGAAGAACCCCATGTATTTTCACGGGGTAATCATCGAAAATCAAGTGCCTAGAATTGTTGAGACCGAGACTACTGGAGAGGAGATAGTTCAATTGGGTCTTGTAGGTCCAATTAGGGATTGTTCGTCTTCTGGTTGGTCTTCTTTAGGAACTAAGGAGTGTCGGCCTTTAGCTCCAATTGCTCAATTGGTGCTTTGTTTTGAAGTTTCTGATCTTTCTGTCTAGGGGGATATGGGAGGGAGAGACTACTGCCTAGGATCTGATGCTTACTTTTCATTAATATGGGAGACTGTTAAAAAGATTCACGATAATAGCCTCTCTCTAGTCATGGCTCCGGCTGTTGAAGTGGTAGAGCTAATTATGGAAGTTTCTAACTAGGTTATGATGAAGATTGGGAGGTTAACAGAGTGATTGAATTATCCTTTGAGGGATTTAAAGAAGAAGTTTGGGCTTTATTTGTCAAACTAGAACATAAGGCCTTCTCTCTGTCTTTCAAAGAGGTTTCTCTTCATAAACCTCACCGAGAACTTAGAAATCTTCAATGGGGTTTGGCTTATGGTAGGGGTCTGAGTGTGCAGGACAGTGGGGATGGTCTGCATTATCGAGGGAGTCTTGGAGGTGCTGATGATTATTAAAATTCTTTCGTGGAATGTAAGAGGCATAGGTAATAGGGATCGTAGGAGAATGGTAAAGGAGATAGTTCAAAGGAGCAAAGCCAGTGTGGCATTAGTCCAGGAATCAAAATTGGAGTTTGTCAATAGGATGATTATTTCATAAATTAGTAGCTTCCCCAGTACAGGGTGGGTATTTCTCCCCTTAATTGGAACAACTAGAGACATCATCATTTTTTTAGAACAAGGATAGTATTAAGGAGATTGACTTAAGGGTGGACATATTCTCAACCTCCCTTATAATGGTTTGTTTTGAGGAAACTCAAAGGTGTTGTATTACAGTTGTTTATGGTTCTTCAGATGGTTCCCTTTTTCTAGATTTTCTGGTTGAATTAGATATGTTGCATCTATCCTTTGACAATCCTTGGTGTATTGGAAGGGACTTTAATGAGGTGTTGTTTTCTGATGAGGGGAGAAGAGGGGTCATAGGATTAGGGGAATTGAGTTATTTGGGGATTTTGTTGACAGGAATAACCTCCTTGATGTCCCAAGCTCTGGTCATATATTTAGTTGGTCAAATTTTCAGGAGAGACCATCAATGAGCAGACTTGACAAATTCTTGGTATCCCCAGATTAGGAAGATCTCTTTTCTCCACTTGAAGCCAATGTTTTGCCCTTCCCTAGATCAGATCCTTTGTTACTGTCTGGAGGATCTTTGTAGCAAGGTCCAAAACCCTTTCATTTTCAGTTAATGTGGCTAATGCATCCAAGTTTCAAAAACTTAGTGGTTGACTAGTGGAGCTCTTTTGAGGTTGAGGGCCTTCCTGGCCAGAGGTTTTGTTTAAAGTTGAAGCTTCATTGGGATAGATTGAGGGGGTGGAATCGGGAGGTTTTCAGAAATGTAGAAAGACGTTAAGATTGCATTCTCAATGAGATTAATCTCTTGGATGTTAAGGAGGTGATAAAAGGGCTTTCAGAGGAGGAAAGGTTGATCCGTATCTCTTTGAAAGGTGACTTTGAGAGAACCTTGTTGATGGAAGAGTTAATGTGGAGGCAGAAAGCTCAAATTAAGTGGTTGAAAGAAGGCAACAGAAATACTAAGTTCTTCCACAAGATGACAAGCAATCACCGTAGCTCCAATGACATCAATAGGTTATTAGTGGGGGAGGCTTGGGAGGGCATGCCAAAGTTTATTAGCCCATATATAGTCCATTATTTTTGCCATCTGTATACTGAGGACTGGGGAGTGTGGTCGAGGGTAGAGGGCATCTCATTTCCTTGTATTTATGAGGAACAAAGGCTTTAGCTAGAACGTCTGTTTGAAGAAAATGAGATAAAAGGTATCATTTGCATGTTGGAAGGAGACAAGGCCCCAGGTTCGGATGGCTTCCCTATTTCCTTTTATAAAGAGTTCTGAGAGACTCTAAAAGCATACCTAATGGAGGTTGTTAGAGATTTTTATGAGAAAGGTTTCTTGGATAGAGGAAGCAATGCCACTTTCATCTCGTTGATCCCAAAAAAAGATGGGGCAAGTCGTCTGATAGATTTTAGACCAATTAGTCTAGTGGGAAGCACTTATAAGATTATCTCTAAATGCCTTGCAGTGCTGCTTAAGTTAATTCTTCCTTCTATCATTTCGAAAAAGCAAGGGGCCTTTTTGTTTGGAAGATCCATTACTGATGGTTTCCTTTGCACTAGTGAATGTATTGATGACAGGATTAAAAGTGGGGTTCCTGAGGTCATCTGCAAATTGGATTTGGAAAAGGCGTATGACCACATAAACTAAGATTTCTTCTATTATATCTTGGGGTGATTTGGTTTTGGGCGACGTTGGAGGGATTGGATGTGGAGATGTTTTAGTTCAGTATCCTTTTCAGTTTTGGTCAATGGCATTCCCACTCATACTTTCGAAGTTTCTAGGGGTTTGAGGCAAGGTAACCCGCTTTCCCTCTCCTTTTTCTTTTGGTGGCTGAAACTTTGGGGGCGATGGTGTCCAAGGTGTCGAAGGGGGGCCAAATTGATGGCTTCAGAGTGGGGAGGGAGGAGGTGATGGTTTCCCACTTGTAGTATGCGGATGATACTCTCATTCTTTGTAGTAATCATCAATTGTAGATTCATTTTCTGAGATGTGTATTGCGTTTTTTTGAGGCGGTGTCGGGTTTGAGGATGAATCTGTCCAAGAGTCATCTCATTAGGATTGGTGAGGTGCCAAATATTGAGGTGTTGGTAGCTGATCTTGGGTGCCAAGTGGGTGATCTCCCTATTCGCTACTTGGGACTC
>JAOXJP010165490.1:0-12788 GCA_025762735.1 Platanus orientalis
TAGAGATATGAAGAAATTTGACAACCTACCCCATGTTAGGATCACTTTACCTCTTCGTCTTAGAAGAAAACGGGGTGCAATAAAATCAACAAGCAAACAAAATCAGAAATCATGCACAACACAAGATTTCCGTGGAAAACCCCAGTTTGGGGAAAAACCACGAAGCCGTAGAGAAAACTTTCACTATCTGGAAAACCTTGTCAAAGACGATTACAATTTTCGGAATCTCTCCCCCTTTGCACGTAACCCTAGAACGAAAACATATAAATATCCCCCCAAAACCATAATACATAGTGGATATGGTTCGGATCCGGTCCGGTACATAAAATAGTAAAAACATAATTTTCCCGAGGGCTTTGCCCCCGGACCCCCAAAAGGGCAAAAGATTTTCTTTGCTCACTTTCGCTCGAAATTTTTCATATTCGGGTTTTTTTGGATTATGTCCAAGTTGACAAAATCTAATACTAACTCAAATCAAACTTCACACATTACAATCTCCCACTTGAAGTTTGATATCCTGTTACATTTTTTGTGTTTGTGAACACTATTCTTTCCTTGATGTGATTCCTATCTCTTGCGGCTTAATTGTTCTATATTCACATATGAAGACCAATTGAAGTTTTGCATACCTCTAGTTTCACTACTGTGATTGCTTTAGTGAACATATTTGTAGGATTGTCATCCATATGGATATTTTTCGACCTCAACACATTTTCTTCTAAAAGTGAACGTATGAAGTGATGTCTCCTGTCAATGTGTTTGGTTATTGCATGGAATGTTGAATTCTTCACAAGATGAATAACACTTTAGCTATCACTGTGTAACTTGTTGTTCTCCTGCTTCTTTTCCAACTCTTCCATCAAATTCTACAACCAAACCATTTCTTTGCTTGCTTCTGTTACAGCAATAAATTCCACTTCAATACTTGAAAGTGCCACTATATTCTACAATTGTGACACCCAACAAATAGTTGTAGAACCCAAGGTGAAAACATACCGTATAGTACTTCTTTGTTTGTCAAAATCTCCTAACAAATCCGAATCCACATAACCTTGTTAATTAAGTCCAAACCCTCCAAAAATTAATGCGGCTTTAGAAGTTCCTCTTAGGTACTTTAGAATCCACTTCACAGCCTCTCAATGCATCTTTCTTGGCTTGCTTAGAAACCTGCTAACAATTCCCATTGATTAGACAATATTTTGCCTTGTGTTAACCATAACATACATCAAATTGCCTATTGTTAATGCATATGGTACCTTGGACATGTAATCTATCTCCTCCTGGGATTTAGGAAAATACTCCTTGGAGAGTTTGAAATGTCCCGCCAATGGAGTACTAATTAGCTTGACATTTTGCATGTTGAACCTTTGCAGGACTTTTTCAATATAGTTCTTTTGAAACAACCTCAACATGTGATTTTTCCTATCTCTTGTGATTCTCATACCAAGAATCTGCTTAGCTGCACCCAAGTTCTTCATCTCGAACTCCCTTGACAATATATCCTTGAGATTATTTATCTCCTGCATGTTTGATCCTACAAGAAGCATATCATCAACATATAAAAACAATATAATGTAATTGTTGTCATACCTCTTGATATAGTAACAATGGTCTGCATGACATCTCCTAAAGCCATTTACTATCATGAAGCTGTCAAACTTCAAATACCACTGCCTTGGAGCTTATTTTAACCCATATAAGCTCTTTTTTTAGCTTACACACCAGTTTCTCCTTCACTTTAATAGTGTAACCTTTTGGGTGCTCCAAGTAAATTTCCTCCTCCAAATCACCATAAAGGAATGCAGTCTTCACGTCAAGCTGCTCAAGATGTAAATCTTTTACTGCCACTATGCTCAACATTGCCCTGATAGTTGTCATCGTCATAACTGGAGAAAATAATTCAGAATAATCTATTCTTTTTTTGTTGACATCCTTTAACCACCAACCTGACCTTATATTTTTTGGTCCCATTATTCTCATCCTTCAACCTGAAAACCCATTTGTTGCTCAGTGCCTTTTTTTTTCATTTAGTAGTGGAACTAAGTCCCATGTCTAATTGGATATTAGAGACTTCATATCCTCATCCATTACATGCTCCCACTCAGTTCGAGAATCCACCTTTAATGCTTCTTCATAGAATTTTGGTTTATCACCATTTGTCAACAACAAATAATATAGAGAAGGAGAATACCGTTGTGTTGGTTTAGGTGTCCTAGATGACTTTCTTATTTCTTGAGTAGGTGTTTGAGGCAGTATTTACTAATCTCCATGTCTTTCTGTATTTGGTGTTTCATTCTCATTCACAACTTGCACATCATTATCATAAATCTTTTCAAACTCCATAAACTCATTCTGTTTGCTTGAAATTATAGCTTTGTCCTTATACAAGACTTTCTCATTGAATACAACATTTTTGTTCCTTATGACTTTTCAGTTTTCATATTCTCAGCACCGGTAACCAAATTCTTCTAACTCATATCCAATGAAAACACACGTTTTGAATTTTGAATCTAGCTTGTCCCGCTAATCTGCATCAACATGTACATAAGCTATACAACCAAACACTCTTAGGTGTTCAAGATTTACCTGCTTTCTTGTCCATGCTTTTTCTGGGAGTCCACTATCCAAAGGTACTGAAGGTCCCTGATTTAATAAATATGTTGTTGTGCTAACAGCATCCACCCAAAATTGTTTAGGCAAACCTACATGTACTCTCATGCTCCTGGCCCTTTTCATAATAGTCCAGTTCATTCACACTGCCACATCATTCTATTATGGTGTCTTGGGGGACTATTTTCTCTCTCCTAATCTCATTCTCTGCACAGTAATTTTCAAATTCTTTGCTGTAGTATTCACATCCATTATCCTACCTGAGGCACTTAAGCTTACAACTTGTTTCATTCTCAATAGCAACTCTCCACTTCTTGAAAGTCTCAAACACATCAGACTTATGTTTAAGAAAATAAACCCATAATTTTCTAATCAAATCATCAATAAAGATAACAAAATAACATGAGTCACCAATAGAAGATACCTGAGCTAGTCCCCATAAGTCATTGTGAACCAATTCCAAATGCTCCTGTTTGATTGCCCTTACACCCTTAGTGAAGCTGCCTTTCTTCTATTTTTCATAAACGCGGTCTTCATAAAACTCCAAGTTCAATGCCTTTAAACCTAAAAGCTTCTTTTTTGAGTGGAGAATCTTCATTCTCTTGTCGCTTAAGTGTCCCATCCTACAATGCTAGATATCTGAATTTACATTCTTAGTTGTAACTGAAATAGAGGTAGATATATTTTCCATCATGTAAAGTGTCCATTCTTTCTTTTTGTGAGCTACAATTAAGGCACCCTTTGTGATTTTCCATGAATCTCCTGTGAAAACCAAGTTATAACCTGAACTTGTGAGCTGATCAACTGAAATCAAATTTTTTTTTAGATAGGGTACATGACGCACATCATTTAATATCCATGTACCCCCATTTGGCAGACTAATTAGAATATCTCCCTTGCCTATATTGCAAGGTTTATTATCTCCCAGAAACACCTTGCCAAGGTCACCTTACATGTAGTTCTTGAGACGTTCTTTATTTGATGTGCCATGGAAGGACGCTCCTGAGTCAATCACCTATGACTCTAACTTGCTGTCCAAAGCTAGAACTAATGCATCTTCAACTTCTTTAACAATATTTGTAGAAATCTCATTGTCTTTATTGTTGGTACCATCTCTGTTCTTCTTTGGAGCCCTATAATCCTTTTTCAAGTGCCCTTTCTTCCCACAATTCCATTATTCCACCCTAGGTTTTTCAGATCTTGATTTGCCAATTAACATAGATCTACACTGATCCTGGTTCTTATCAATTGTTCTTCCTCTTCCTTCCATATTCAAAACACTACCTGAAGTTTCTCTTGAGGATGTGGATTTTCTACGAATTTCTTTACTAAGAATCACACTCACCATGTCATCATCCTTCATGGGGCTAAAACCCGAGGAATTACTGATAGCCATTACCAATCCATCCTAACTATCTAGTAAAGATGAGAGAATCAACAAGGCCCTAACCTTACTATCAAAATTGATTCCAACCGACGTTAATTAACTGGTAACTGTATTGAACTCGTTCAAGTGTTCAGCCATAGTTTTGCCTTCTGCCATTTTTATATTAAATAGTCTCTTCATCAGAAACACTTTATTGGAAGCCGATGGTTTTTTATACATTCGACAAAGGGCTAACATCAAGTCTTATGTGGTTTTCTCATTAGAAATATTAAAAGCTACTGATAAAGATAATGAAAGACGAATCGTACCTAGAGTTTTGTAATCCAAAACTTCCTAGTCTGCACCTATCATCGTTGCCGACTTTTTGCCCTTTCCTCTAAGGGGTTGATAGAGATTCTTCTAGTAGAGGTAATCATCTATTTGCATCTTCCAGAAAGTGAAGTTCATATCATTGAATTTTTTAACACTAAATCGTGTAGGTTCCTCCATTGTTGTTCTTGCCACCATTGCTTCCACTCAAACCAAACCTCGCTTTGATACTAGTTGTTAGGATCGTTTTACCTCTCCATCTCATAAAAAAATGGGATGCAATAAAATCAACAAGCAAAATGAAGTTAGAAATCTTACATAACACAAGATTTACATGGAAAACCCTAATTTAGGGAAAAACCACAGAGCCGTAGAGAAAACTTTCACTATCAGGAAAACCTCATCAAAGACGATTACAATTTTGAAAATTTCTCCCTCTTTGCACGTAACCCTAGAACAAAAACATATAAATACCTCCAAAACCCTAATACATAGCGGATCTGGTACATAAAATAGTAAAAATGAAATTTTCTCGAGGGTTTGGCCCCTGGAGCCCCAAAAAGGCAAATAACCCCAAAACCCTATTACATAGCGGATCCGGTTTGGTCCAGTACATAAAATAGTAAAAATAAAATTTTCCCGAGGACTTCGCCGTCAGACCCCCAAAAGGGCAAAGGATTCGCTTTGCTCACATTCACCCGAAAAGTTTCTATATTCGGGTTTTTTCGGGTTATATCTGGGTTAGATTCGGGTTGAAAAAATCTAATGCCAACCCAAATCAAACTTCACACATTACACCCCAGGCAATCTTTTACATACAAATGATAATCTAATTCAATATAATGCATGTTGGTCATGAAGCAAATATTGGATCCAAGTCTACTTGGTAGCTATGTGAGTTATGGGTTGCTTTATTTATTTATTATTATTATTATTATTATTATTATTATTATTTTATGTGTAGCTGTGGATTGCTTTTTAGATGTCCAAGAGATTAGATTAGGTTTAAAAAGATGTAATGTCCAATGGCCGAGTATCGGTCAAAAGAATGTCAATCGCTAGCCCAATACCCATCAAAGAAGGCTCGAAGAACATAATTATGTGTCAATGGAAGACAACACCATGTTGAAAAGTCCTTCCACTTATCTTAAAATTCACTTAATAGGTATCATATTGGTAGTTGTATGGGGGAATGCATAAACTTACTTGTTGTATTAATTGCAAGGGAGCTTTTATTCTCACCTTACCTTTTTGTAAGCACACCTCACTTGTAAGCACATCTCCAAAATCTCTAAGCACTCCTCCATAAATTCCAATTATACCCTTCTCTCTGTTAAACCCCTTCCTGCTAAGTTTCTTATGCACACCTCCATTTGAAAACATTTCCATCCCTCAAACCGACATCTAAGGTCCAACTCTCCTTTCTTTCTTCCTTCCTGCTCCAAATGCTCCAACTATGTTCCCTCCCTCCAACCGGCATCACTGCCGACTGAATCATGCCTCTACGATGACAATTGAACCTACCATCAATCTAAGGATCAACGCCACTGCCATCCATCTGTTAGTTAAGAGAGGTTATTTTTTTTACAAAGATCTTAAAAAATACCATCCAAAGAATTTTTTTGGAAAAAATTAGTTTAAAAAAGCATAAACATCAAGCATTATCCTTAAAACTCAAGAAATCACATTTTTATTTCAAAATTTATTTATTTTTTCAATTTTTTGAGTTTTTTTTTCTGCAAATCGGCAGTAAGTTTGGCCTTACCAGGCTGAACTCCTTTAGGCCTGTTCGGTATCATGATGCCAAACAAGCCTGATTTTTTTTAAATTTATTTATTTTTAATTCATTAAATATTTCAAAATATTTATTTATTGTTTTTTTTTCAAATTATATAGTTGAACTTTATTTAAAGCCTCTAGACACCAATTTTTTAAAGATTTTTTTTTGCCTCTAGACAACATTCTAACATTTAATACTTGACATATGATAGATGTAGAGGCAAGTCCTTCATGAGTGGCACCGACCACATTTGAGCAACGATACAGGGTTAAGGACCTCTCCCGAGTTCAGGGAGAGGCGTCTCATGTGACTACCGAGCATTCTGTCATAAAACTCAGTAGTAGGTGTGAATGTACTTATTGTGGAGCCAACAACAGTACCGCCGCTGACCCCCCATATTCTTGGAGCTCTAGAGGACCCCACCCTATTAGATAGCTATTTCACTCATGTCACCTTATTGATCTGGCAGCAAGGGGTATTTATTTGTGTATTTTACATATTTTTGTATTTATTTGTGTTATTCTATATGTGCATAATGTGCTAACACTATTTATTTATTTCTTTTGTAGGAGTGTGACCCGCTGAAATGCATTAGCCATACAAAAAAGATTGATGAGTGGTACGTAGAGGTCGAGGGTGTCCAAAACTCTATGTTTACAGAGTTGGTGTGACAGTCTAGTCTATACCCATTAGTGCATGCATCATATCGGTCTGACAACCAGGTAGTCATCTCCACCTTTATTGAGTGTTGGTACCTTGAGGCAACACATTCCACATGCCATTTGCGGAGCTGATGATCACGTTTAATGATGTCCACACATTGCTTGGGATTCCAATGACTCCTATCCAGGTTGAGCCAACTCGGTTATCTAGCGGAGAGGCTAAGACACTACTAATCGATACGCTGGGGGTTACGGTGGATGAGGTATAGGCAGAGTTGGATAGGGCATGTGGTCAAGCAGTAAGGATGGTGTGGTTGAAGCTCATATTTTCAGGGGTTACTAATGCTTGGAGTGAGGATGAGATTGCATATGCTGCTAAGGGTTATTTGTTATATATTTTGGGGTGTACGTTGTTTGTAGACAAGACGTGTACACGGGTACCCATTTATTTTCTTGAGTTGCTACAAGACCTTGATAAGGTCTATACATACGCATGGGGTGCTAGAGCATTAGCTTATATTTATCATCAGCTCAGGATTGCCAACCAGATTCAAGTCAAGCACATGGCAAGTTAGGTTATGTTGCTTGAGGGATGGATTTACAAACACTTTCGTACCTTAGAGCTACATCGTAATATGGACTATCTTGATGACCAGCCACGAGTACAAACTTTAGAGGCCATGCAAGGGGAAGGGGTCCCTTGGGGACAATTTGAGGGCCTTATGAGAGACTATTGATGCATGGGTGATCCATAAGGTATTGTTACTTATTTTTAATTTTTTTTTAATATGTTATTAATGTAGATCTTGGTACATGTTGATAGTATATGACAATCCTTATTATTTTAACATACATTTTATCTGGTCTGTGTAGGTGAGATGGACACCATACACTGATTGTAGGGAACACATTGCATTCCAGGGCATTGCATACTTTCATGGGTTATTGAGGTGCCTGGAGATCGTGAAGCCTTACCATCTCATGCATGTCCTATGGCAGTTTGGATAGTGCCAAGTCACCCCCTGCTTTCATAGCCCCTATTTGAGGTATTCTAGGTGTGTCCGTTGCCACTGTCAGCACCTAAATTTTGACTCGGGTCATTTGATGGCATAAGGATAGCATAACAAAATTTTGGCATCAAGACCCTAAGCACCTTTGGTTTAGGAAGAGAAAACCAAGACTTTAGGAGGTTAGGCATTCCTTGATAAGTCTCTCCAAATATTTTAGTCATGAATGAATCAGTCAAAGCACCTTATTATAGCCCAAATACACAATTTCAGGTCAAACCCTAATCTTCTACAAAAGCATCAACAGGACTTTGAGGGTCCACATTTAGGAGCTTTATCCATATTATCTATAACTTTTTCCGCCTTCGTAATTCTTCCTTCAACAAAGTACCACAGGTAGAAAAATTACCATTTTGCCTTTTTACCTTCAAAAGCCTAGAACTCACTATCTACCACTCAGATCACTGAATTTTCTCTCACTTATATAAACCTTCTTATTGTGAAGCATCACAGGCGAAGAATCCTTATTTCATATTTTTTGACCCATGGAAAAAAAATTACCATTTTATCATTTTCACCTCCGAGAATTTACTCTTAAACCATCAAAGGATCCTTGAAGCTTCTCCCTTTACCTGAATGATGTTATGTCAGTTCCTGTGATTCCAAGACTCTTAAGACTCCAACACTTTGTGGCTCACTGGTTTTCAACGATGGGCCCCACCTGTTCATAAACCCTATTACATCCAAAATATAGCATTTCTCAGGTTTATTACATCATAAATCCTTATTCAAACTCATTCCAAAACCTAAGTCTGACCATGCCAGTGTAACCGGAATGTGCGGGAAACCTGAAAACCACTATCTGTTTACAACCAACAGAGTTTGAAGGGTCAAAAAGCAAACTCGGGTAGAACCACTTATATCTATACGAGTCTAATTTTCTTTGAAAAAATAATATTTCATGTTTCTCCCTACATACATGTCTGATTAACTCGCCATTTGTGGAAGCACCTCCAGTAATCAAACCCGCACATATTCCTTGAAGATTTTGGCAAAAAATTTTATCATCTTACCCTTCTTACATTTCAATGAAGCTTTTCTAAATTTACCAAAAATTAAACTTTTAATAGTTTGTGGATGTCGAATCGCAAATCCAGTTGACCAGTGTGTCTATAAGGACCAAGTAAAAAAAATCAAAAATGAATGTGAACCTTTGTTTTAGAATCTTTATTTATTACATCATTAATCTAAATCCCAAACTACTACATCATAAGTTCAAAATTTTTTCCAAAATTACTACATCATAAATCCACCCCTCTCACATTGGTCCATGTCACCAATTTAAGTGAACAAGCACACCCTCATCCTCACCCTCCACCTAAGATATCTAAGCTAATCCTAGTCTCTCCCTTGTTTAAGTCACCAAGCACAAAACCCCTTAACCACATCCACCCATTTCAAGTTAAACCCCATCCACCCATTTCAAGCTTAACCCCAACCACACATGACTTCAAATAGCCCCGATTTCATGCAAGAGAGGGTGGGCAACTAGAAACCCTATAAAAAGGGGAGAGGAAGAAGAAGAAGAAGAAGAAAAATAGGGGATTTCTCTAACTTTAAGCCCTAGTTGGTTCAAGCTAAGCCTAACCCCACTAAATTTTGCTCTTCATAAGTTCATATGCTAGATTACTAAGCTGTTATGCTGTCCAATTTGTGCTTTCAAGTTGTTTTAATTTGGGTTACATGGTAGAGGCATAACAACCTCTACTTGCTTTAATTTCTGACACATGTCTAGTGTAAAATTTATTGTAAATTTTGTACTGATCTTCTTGAGCCCAAATTTTAGTATGTTATGATAGGAACATAGGCCTACTTTTTTATTTAATTTCATAATTTTCTAAGTTGTGGAAGGCCTCTAGATGGCCCCCCTAAAAAAACCCAAAAATCTGGGTCCTGTCTGACCTAGATTTAGTTGAATTATTGTTGATTTTTTGTAGAATTTTCTAGACATGATCTTGAGCTAATTTTTAGATATGTTATTTATTTGGTATATGCTTGCATATGGTAGAAATTTTCAATGCCCCTAAGGGGTCCAAATAGTTGAAACAAGTTTGCTGGATTTTGGGTCCAGGCCTAACGCCTGAATTTTAATTCTCTTAAAATTCAGGCATTGAAAGATCAGGCATTAGACAATCAGGCATTAGAGAAAACATAGGCTTACCATATATGATTGGAAATATCTCTCTTAGTTTTTCAAATTGACTGACCACACTCAATTTAGAATTTTGTGGAGAGAGATATGCCCTCTAGAGTGTAGACTATCTAAACCTAATGCCTAAATTTTAATTTATTAAAATTCAGGCATCAGTTTCACAATCAGGCACTAAATAAAATATAGGCTTATCATCTATGGTAGGAAATATCACTCTCTTAGCTTTTCAAATTGACCGACCACACTCAATTTAGAATTTTGTGGAAAGAGATATGCCCTTCGGAGTGTAGACTGTTTAAACCTAATGCCTGGATTTTATTATGTTAAAATTCAGGCATTGATAGCAAATTCAGGCATTAGTTTCATAATCAGGAATTAGACAAACATAGGCTTATCATATACAGTTGGAAATATATCTCTCTCAGCTTTCCAAATTGACTGATCACGCTAAATTTAGAATTTTATGGAGAGAGATATGCCCTCTAGAGTCCAGACTATCCAAACCTAACGCCTGAATTTTAATAGATTAAAATTCAGGCATTGATAGCAAAATTCAAAACTTAGTTTAACAATTAGGTGATAGAAAAATAAAGTCTTATCATATATGGTTGGAAAGATCTTTATCTCAAATTTTCAAATTGACCAACCACGCTCAATTTAGAATTTTATGGAGAGAGATATGCCCTTCGGAGTACAGACTGTTCTAAACCTAATGCTTGAATTTTAATCTATTAAAATATAGGCATTGGAAATAAATATAGGCATTGGAGAAATTTAGGAGATGAGATCTAGAACCCACCCCAGTGAACCCTGATTTTCTATAAAGTCTATACATAAGCAAATAACACAATGGAATCCATCCATGTGCTTAGGCACCTCTGTGGGCCTTGTTTTCATTCCAATGCCTGAATTTTTATTTAGGTGTTGAGAGAAATTTCAGGCGTTAGGATGAATTTTAGGCGTTAGGCCTGTGTTAAAAATCATTTTATTCTTAAATGTTTGGCTTTTTATTTTGGACTTAAGGTAGAGAACATAGACCACAAAAAGGGCCCACCCCTATCTATAACTCTTCACCCTTTTGGGACCCACACAAGGGGCTTAAAAACTGATGCTTGAATTTCCTCTGAACTAAATTCAGGCATTGGAAATTCAAGCATTAAGCCTAGAAAAGATAAATGAAACCCATCTTTATTCTAGTTTAATTTCATCTTCAAACCATTTCATTCCATAGACATAATCTAGGAATCCCTTCATTGCAAATGTCTCTTTCAGCTTTCCAACAATCATAGTAAGGTTGACTATATGCTTGTGATCTTCAAGTGTATCCGATACTCAAAATTTACCTAGGAAACAACACCTAGGTTGTGGCTGCTACGTTAGTGCAATCAGGTCGAGTCAACCTACCCAATCACTATTTTTCAACCTGTCCCTACTTTTTACTGTTTCCATCTTATGTTAAGGTCATGTTTACTTGGGAGACAATGTTGGTATCATGGCTACTATGTCAGCACAATCTGACTATATAACCCAATCCAATGACTACCTTTTAACCCTTTCTAACCATTTATAGTCTCCACCTTATCCTAGGGTCATGTCGCATTGATTCATGACTCAAAGACCCTAGGACTTGGCTATAGCCCAATTAGGTCCTTAAAACATTCGGATTGGTATAATATAGTCTTGACCCCATTTCACTAAAATATTTTAGCAGGGAGGACTATTTTGTAAGTATATGAACACCTTAAACTAAACCTACCATGAATCACTCTCACAGTTAGATGTACTTGACTATCAAGATATGCTTAAATGCTTAATATTAGGCCTAGTCTATGTACAGAGGCTAAATAAGGGTCCCGAAACTTGAAGATGGGTTTTAGACTATTTTAGAAGTGTAGGAATTTTAACCCACCCCCTGTTTTTCAAAGGGGGTAAATTAGGGATTTCCTAGCATGTACGCCTAAATATTGATTGCATGCTTGAAAGTAGGCAGTACGCTTAATCTTTCATATAAGTGAAAGTTCAAGCATATGGTCCAATGAAGGGCCCACTAAGGGTTTTTAAAAGAATCAGAGGTCTGGGGTTTTATCAAAAGGTTTTTAGGACCTGGAGACCCTTATAAGCCCATGGGATGCACAGGGAGAGGGATCAAAGAAGAGGTTCAAGTCAGTAAACCTAATATCAGACTGTACGCCTGATCTTCAGGGTATGCTTGAATTTACACAAGTGTGCAAATTTAGGCATATTGCTCTAAATGTGCCCTAGTGGTTGCTTTAACATGATCCAAGGTCTGGGCCTTTTTTCTTGAAGGGCTGAAGAGCCTGAGGGTCTTTATGGACCTACTGGATACATAAGGACAGAGAGGCTGAGCACTTGAGTCAATACACCTGATATCAAACTGCACGCTTGATATTGAGGGTATGCTTGAATTTACACAAGAGTGCAAATTTAGGCATACTAGTTCTGGGCCCGAATCCTACAGCCTATTTTTCCTGGTTTTAGGTCATCAATAAATGTTCATTGACCTTGGATTTTTTTAAAGGGTTGTATGAATGTCCCAAAGACCTCTCTACAAAATCCTAAGCTCAATGGTGGGTGTAAACCCCCTATGAATTTTTAAAGTGGGTGATTTCGAAACAAATCTGCATAAAAAGTCTATAGGTTGTGGGACCCATTTCGGGGCATATACCCATTGGGTTGAGCCTAAATTTTACAGAGAACATCTTAAAAATATTTTAAGACTACTATAAAAAAATTAGAACAAAATAACAAGTGTATAAGGAATTGTTTAGCAAATAGTGGAGTGTACACAAAATGAATTAAA
>JAOXJP010165501.1:0-12788 GCA_025762735.1 Platanus orientalis
ACTTGTTGATGCTATGGACATGCACCTCTGATAGGCTTGCTCATTGCTCATTGCTTGCAGTCTCTTCTCATCAATAAAGTTCAACTGATCATGTCAAACTTATGCCCATGCTGACTCTGGAATCTTTGCCTTGGCTAAGACTCGAAGACTTGGAATTTTAACTTCAATTGGCAGGACTGCCTCCATACCATAAACTTGTGAATAGGGGGTTGCCTCTACTGAAGTACTGATTGAAGTTCTGTAGGCCATAAGTGCATAAGGCAACATTTTATGCTAGTTAGAGTGATTAGCAACCATTTTCTGTAAGATCTTCTTAAGGTTCTTGTTGGATGCTTTTACTGCTCTATTTATCTATGGTTTGTATGGAGAAGACCTATGGTGGTGAATCTTAAACCTTTTATAGAGTAGATCAAGATCATTTCCCACAAAATTATATGCATTGTTAGTGATAATTTTTCTAGGAACACCATATCGGCAGATGACGTCTCTCCGTATGAATCTGGCTGTGTTCTTCATTGTGACTACTGCTAGAGATACAGTTTCAACCCATGTAGTGAAATAGCCAATAGCCACAATGATGTACAAATGTCCATTGGCGGCCTTCTAAGGCATAGGTCGTACCGCATCAATTCCCCACATAGAGGATGGCCAAGGAGTAGTCAGGTTATGTAATTTGGAAGCTAGTGCTTTGATGATGTTGGCATAAGACTGTCAAGTGTGGCACTTCTTTACATGTTGATAATAATCTGTTTTCATAGTTAACCAATAGTAGCCCAGTCAAAGAATCTTCTTTGCAAGCATAAGCCCATTCATGTGTGGGCTACACTCTCCTCCGTGGATATCCTCAATGATATTGAAGGCTTCAACTTCATCTACACATCTCAGGAGAACATGATGAGGGGATTTCTTGTACAAGGTCCCATCATGTAAAATGAATTGAATAGCTAATCTCCGTTGAGCACACTAGTCATTCTTGGAAGCTATGGATGGAAGAGTCTAATCTTTCAGATAATTCTTTATGTCGAGGAACCACAACTCCCTGTTCAAATCATTTATTATAATTTAGAGGCAATAAACTGGCTCATTTCTCTGTTCATTCTCAATTGGTGTCATGTCTGCCCCTTGGGGGATGTCAATCATTGAAGCTAACGTGGCCAAAGCATTTAGAAAGTTGTTCCTTCTTCTACCAATGTAATTGAAAGTCAACTATTCAAAGCTCTTGGAAAGGATCTATAGAGATTCATGGTAGTCTAGGAACTGCTCCTCTTAGATGAACCAATCTCTGGCTACTTGGAAGATGACAAGCATTGAGTCTTCATAGACTTCTAGTTCATCAATGCCAAGATCAATGGTTGCTTTCAAACCGATGATGCAAGCTTCATACTTGGCTATGTTGTTGATGCATAGAAAGTGTAGCCTTGTGGTAATTGGAATGAGGACACTTGTAGGGGAAATAAGCATGGCTCCAATCCCACAGCCTAACTGATTGACATCTCCGTCAAAGCACATCTTCCGTTTGACTATCTTGCTTGATTCAACTTCAACACAAAGTATTTATTTATCTAGGAAGTCAAATTTCAAGGATGAAGGTTTATCTACTAGTCCATCTGCTAAGAAATCAGCTATGGCTTGCCCTTTGATAGCTTTCTGTGAGACATATATGATGTCGAATTCTGATAGCATCATGAGCCATAAAAAAATCAGATACTGAATTAACGTGTAGTCTAGCCCTGGAGAGATCAATACAGGTGGTCTTACCAGATAATTCTTGATCTTTTCAAAGGCAATCTGGTAGTCTTTATTCCATTGGGTTGGAATATTCTTCCTTAGTAGTTTGAACAGGGGCTGACAAGTGGGAGTGAGTTGAGCAATGAAACGACTGATATATTGGATATGGCCTAAGAAACTGTGTACATCCTTCTTTGTGCGAGGTGTAGGCATTACAATGATTGCTTTGGCCTTGGATGGATAAACTTCTATGCCTCTTTCACTGATGATGAAGCCTAACAATTTTCCATGAGAGACTCCAAAGATGTACTTGTTCGAGTTCAGCTTCAATCTGTATTTTCTGAGACGGAAAAACATCTTCCATAGATGGCTCAGGTGATCTTCTCTATGACGAGATTTAACAATCATGTCGTCTACATAGACATCTATCTTTTTGTTGATCATGTCATGGAAGAGGGTAGTTATGGCCTGTTGATATGTTGCCCCTGCATTCCTGAGACTGAAGGGCATTACTTTGTAACAGAATGTGCCCCAAGGGGTCATGAAAGCAGTCTTCTCCTAGTTTTCCACTAACATCTTGATTTGATTGTTGCCTAAGAACCCATCCATGAAGGAAATCATCTTGTGTCTGGCAGTACTATCTATCAGCACATCAATGTGAGGTAAAGGAAAGTCATCTTTGGGACTAGCTTTGTTTAGGTCTCTGTAATCTATGCACATTTAGACTTTGGCATCCCTTTTGGGTACAGTAATGATGTTGGCTAACCATTGGGAATATTGGACAGACAAAAGGAAGCCTACATCTAGTTGCTTTTGGATTTCTTCTTTGAGGGCTAGGGACCATTCTAGTCGTAAATGCCTAGGATTTTGCTTAATGGGATGGATATCCAGGTTAGGGGAAAGCTTATAGGTGACAAGGTTTGTATCTAGACCAAGCATGTATGCATAGGTCTATGCAAAGATGTCTATGTACTCTCGATATAGATTTAACAAGGCATGTCCAAGATCTGAAGTGCTGGGGGTCCCAATTTTTACCATTCTAAGCATGGTTTCTGACCTAAGATTGATCTCTTGGAGGTCGTCTACCAATGGAAGATTTTGGTTCTCTTGGCACTTAAAGGCCTTGATCACCTCTTTTGGCATCATTTCAACCTTATTGTTCCTATTTTTGAAAGAGAAGCTTTTAGTATTAATTTACATGAAAAGGAGCTTTTATACTCAAGAAGAGCAACTAGACTTGGAATCAAATTCCAAGTTGTCTACATACTTGATGTTTGCGTTAATCACAAGCTTAGGAAAGTTCATTCAACCGGGATCAAGTCACACATAGTTCTAGTCTCGGGGTGGACCAAATTTATATTTTTTTTTGAAAAGCAACTGAGCTTGAAGTTACTTCTGAGGTTGCCTACATACTTGACTTTTAGTATATGTGCTTTTGAAAACATTGGTCTGTCAAGATCAAGCTGCACATATTTCTTTGACTACAAGCGTAAAGAAAACAAAAGATTTTTTCAAAAGTGACTAGGCCTGAAGCTGTGTCTTAGATTACCTACATACCCCTTACAAGTGCACTAGTCGAATGCTTTTGACAATAATGAGTCCGTAGGGATCAAGTCTTACGTAGTTCTTATGACAAAAAGGTGAAAAAGAAAAGACTAAAAGCTTTTGAAAATTTGAACAAGACTGGGATAAAGTTGGCTTTTCCTGGCCTTCTTTCTTAATCATTCAATCCATCTCTGGTCTTGATCTTCTACTGCTATAGAGTTGGCTTGTCTAGTCCGCTTTGCGGCTTCGACGGGTACTCATGATTCTGGCATGATGATCTGGTCAGGGTCAAGCTTGCCTAAATCCAATTCTCCACTCGTAATTACTGATTGGAGTGCTTCTTTGACATCACCGGGGAGTGAGAGTAGACTTAAAGGAGCTAGGTTGTCCTCCCTATGTTCTGAGGTGTTAGGGATTGAACATTCCCTGACCTTAGGGACGGATGGCTTAAGCTAGACATGTGGGTATGAGAAGCACCCTCGAGATGGTAGGCAGAGTGTTGACTGATGCTTGGAGGTGGAATTATGACTGGTTCCATTGGCATGTGTTCTATGCTGAGCTTGGATGATTTTGTTTGAGCTGATGGTTTAGTTGACAAGGTAGTATTGATCTTAGAGAGTTCAAAAGCTGACGTAAAATGCAATGTGGTCCTATGACCGACTTTCTTCTTTTTTATTCTTTTTGAAATGATGTTTGATGAGAGGTTTGAACCCAAGGCTTACCTTGTATGGCACTCTGATGGTCTTGATGGGGTTCTTTCTTCCTTGAGAATGCTTACCTAGGCCCTTGTTTGCAGCAAACTTCATTTTGGCCATCATGTTGAACTTTAGCGGTAATATTTTAGCCTTCTTCTTCTGCTGCCTCTTTCTCTGTATGCACAACCTCAAATTGGTATGAGGTGAATGTGTTTGGGGCTTGCAAGTTCCAAACTCCTAATATCTTTTGTCCTATCATTGTAATGACATTTGTATCTACCGGTACTATGATAACCTCATTGTTGATGATGAACTTGACCTTCTGGTGAAGAGTGGATGGGACGATGGCACCTGCCTGATGGATCCACAGTCTTCCTAATAGCATTTTGAAGGAG
Organism: Platanus orientalis; assembly: GCA_025762735.1. Classification (NCBI taxonomy): domain Eukaryota; kingdom Viridiplantae; phylum Streptophyta; class Magnoliopsida; order Proteales; family Platanaceae; genus Platanus; species Platanus orientalis. The sequence goes on from JAOXJP010165501.1 coordinate 4,364, forward strand.
GATGGTATGCTCAATACTTGGAACTGAAATTGGAACATTCTACTTTTTGTCACTAGGGGAATGAACACTTCTCCTTGGCCACGACTGACTAAGTTGTCGAAGGCCCTTATGTCATAGGATTTGGGTTTCATATAGTCTGAGGGGACTCCCAATGTATCTAGTGTATCCTTGGTACAGATGTTCAACAGATCTGTTGTCTACCTAGATAAGGGGAATACATATGTCGGAGTGGCGCACCATGATCTAGATGGCCTTGTTGTGCATGGTGTCACCCTCGGGGATCTCATCCTCTGAGAATGTGATGACTCATGGCATTGATACTCTAGCCACCATATTTTCCAACCTGTCTGGTGTGATCAAGGCATCCATAAAGGGCTTTCTAAATATGTTTAGAACCTTTCTCTATGTTGCTCTGACGTCAACAAAAGGCCTAGGATTGAGACATGTGCCGGCATCTTGGATAACTGCTCGATCAAGAACAAGTGAGACTTCTGAATAGCTGCCTCAAAAATCTCATTTTCTTTCTTCTCCTCCACTTCTCTAGTCTATTTATGTACTGTTGTCTCAGTTTCTTCTTCTACCATATTCTCCTTCCCTTTGCCCTTAGGATGCATATATGTGATCAGCTTGGAAACTCTGCTTGACTAGGTGATGAAAGTTGTGAGCTCTTCTAGCTCATCTTTCGAAAGTTCAGGATCTGTGACTTTCCTGACTAAATAGCCTAAGGGGACTCGGTTCAGTAAGTATTGGATTCTGGTTGGTGGGGAAATATTGATGACTTGATAAGGAGATGAAAGGTCGGTGAGCTAGGCATATAATGATGGTGGTGGGATGACATGAGGTGTTAAGAATGGGTCATGAGTTGCTGAACCTTCCCCGTATATGTCAATGCTAAGGGAAGAACTGTGATTGGGCTATCTGGGGCCGTATCCCACATGTTTGTGAGCAAGTGCTCATATTCGGGAGGGGGGAATAGGCTTGGGGAAGTATCCATTTAGGGTAGACACATGGTTAATGTCGGGCAGGAAAATGACTTTCTTAAGATTTGAGATCCTGGTAATGAAGCTGGAGGGATTAAACCCTTTTGGTGATTGGTGGTCAGGGAGTGGATTTTGATGATGTTTAAGTTTGATGGAGGATTGGTGGGTGTAGGGTTAAATGATACCTTACCCTCATCAATTAGGTTTTGAATGTCATGTTTCAAACGAAAACACCTATCGATGGTATGCCCCGGAGTTTGATGGTATTTACAATGCTCCACTTGATTTTAGCGGTAGGGTAAAGGGTAAGGTGGAGGTCTTGGATCAATCAGCTGTAACAACTTCTTGATGAGACACTCCATGATGTATTTGTAGGAGTAGCACAGAGGGGTGAATTTTCTTTTCTTCTTCTCTTCTCTAGGTACACCCAGGTATCTGGGTTGGTAAAACTATGTGTTTAAGGAGGGATGATATTCATGGTTGTTGGGTAGCTCTGAGTTAGCTGTGGTGGTGGCAGAACATGACCGTTGTTCTGATTAGGCCTAGGGACCTCAATGGCATGAACAAAATTTGCTTCTGATTTGGTGATGGCTGCCTTTTTTGGAGTACTTTTGGTGGAACTAGCTAGGATAAAAGGTGCATCTGGTACCAAGCCTACTTTGATGGCAAACTCTACCTTTGCAGCCTTATCGACCACCTCGGCAAAGCTGTTCTGTGACACGATCAAGTGCATCAGCTGGTAAGTAGGACCTAATGTCCTCATGAAGGTTGATATCATGTCTTCCTCAAACATAGAATGTTTCAGGTTGGAGGTCTTTAGTCTCCACCTATAGGCAAAGTCCCTGATATTCTCTCTTGAGGCAGGTCTCATTCCTTCAATCTCTTCCCGAGTTGGAAGCATCTCAAGGTTAAACCTATAATGATTAAGGAATGACTGTGTTAAAGCTCTCCATGTACTAATGTTGCTCTTCTCTTGGCTTGCCAGCCATTTCCCTGCATTCTTTTCCAGACTCTGGCCAGACATCTAGAGCAAGATCCGCTCATCATGTCCCCACTAGAACATAGCATTGCAATACATGCGGAGGTGCTTCCTGGGTAGGTAGTACCATTGTACTTCTCAACATTTAGCATTTGGAAGTTTGGTGGTAGTACTCCTCTAGGGTGGATGCAAAGATCTTTAAAGTCCATAGAGATGGGGAACTGCCCCCTCTTCATCAATTCTAACTCTATTGTGAGCTTAGTTCTCTGTGCACTAGTCTCATCCTTTTCGTTTCCCTTTTTGCTTGATGTTGAAGGCCCATATTGCTCTTCAAGGTTGAAGGTGGCCCAATGCTCTAGCTGCATGTATGTAGTTGTGGCTCAGAGTGGGGCTGTGACATATGTGGGGCCTTGTGTGAATGACTGGCTATATGGTAGAGTCTACTTGATAGTGTTGGGAGGCAATGGCCCGGATGTTGTGGTCTGGCTATGAGGTCCTCCTTGCTTCATTAGATATTCGAACATCAACTTCTCGAACTCGGAGAGGGTGGGGATTTGAGCCTGCTCACTATTGCTGTGTTGGCTAAAGGATGGTGAAGAGGTTTGGGGTGATGAAGAGGATTGAACAGTCATTGAGGTGGATGTCCACCCATGTCGGAACATGAAGTCCCCCATCAATCGCTCCACCTCTGACTTGAACCCCTCTGAGAGGGTACTTTTGGGAGTGGTCCTCACAAGAGGTGGATTTCCCGTAAATGCCTCTAGGAGGGTGAAAGTTGCACTGCTTGTCGTAGGAGGAGGTGTTAACTTGTCAGCCATCGCTTTACTATGTTGTGCCTTCTTCTGCTTCTGCAGTCGAGTCCCTAGGAAAGCAATTATAGCTTTCTTAACTGAATTGGAAGGAAAGAAAGCTTTTTTGTTATTATCTTGCAAGGTTCATTCTTTACATTTATTCATAATTGATAGCTAGGTGCTTTACAAGTGCATATGTCATACAGGTGAATTCATGTCCTTTAATTTTAACTATAATATTTTGGAAAAAAAAAACTTTGTACAATATATATATATATATATATATATATATATATATATATATATATAAAAAAATAATTAAAAAAGGAGGGGGTACATGCCCTAATACATCAAAAGACAACATAAAATGGAAATCTAGAGATCAGACACCACTAGAGGTGGTGGAGGTGGTATTGGTTCATAGCCCAAAGAGAAGATCTGTTCCCTTAGCTTGTGAACCCAGGACTATATCCACTGATCTTGTACAAAAGCCATGGTGTTGCTATGCTTCATCTCGAGTCCCAAATCCTTGTGGGTAGTCCTACTATCATTAAGCTCTGTTTGAGTTTCATTCCAATGCTGGGTACATTTACATGAGACCTTGGCTTCTGTACACAAAAGTATCTCAGCTTCTAAGGTAGCCTTGGTTTGGCCATGTGAATCTCGCTCCTTGGCTAGATCTGACAGTGCTTGCTCATACTCTACTTGAGTGCAAGAAGGCTCTGTATGTGATGATGATGTTGATTCGGTGCACTAACTCTTATTCAAAGAAGTAGATGCCGAAGGAGTAGCAGGTTGTAGAGGAGGCTTATATAGAAGCTAATGCTCATATGATGATGTCATATCTTGTGTCTTTGCGGATACCAACTATGGATGTCCTGAGACTCTAGTATGCAAGCTATCCCATAGAGTGGCTAATGTAGACCATGTATGATTGGATGTATGGTGATCAAGTTTGCATATATCTTTGAAGACCGTGGGGAAGTCAAAGAGATCTTGTTTAAGTGCCAATTGCCGAAGAACGCATATGGGTACATAGGGGTGCTTTGATGAACTTCCGTGATAAGCATATAGGTACGGTCCTTGGTAGCAAGGAGCGGGTAGCGTGCCTTATGCCATATGACACGCTAAGTAATCTGTTCAGGGAGCATGGCAGCTAGTAGTTTATGATATCTTGATGTAGTTGCTCTGTTTGGCAACGGTTAGCTTTTGACATGGATCTGTGATGGAGCTAAATCTTGTGACACATAAGCTAGGAAAGATGCAAGGATGAATAAATGTCCTTGTAACCAAGCTTGTAAGAAAGCCAAGCAACCATAAAGTCAACCTTTGAGATGGCGGGCACAATGTGAGGGACTAGAGATAGTCTTTGAGATGATCACAGGTGCGAGTGTCTTCTTCTATAAATGCTAGTCTAAGATATCAAGTAAGACGTCATTGATGTGATGGCGGCTATGTGATAACAAGAGTTGTCCTAGGATAAGTGAATGCTCTGAACTTGACGGGGTTGTCGAAATCGTTGACTTTCTTCCAACCTTTTCTCTAATAAAAGGTCAAAAGGGCAATGCAATTATTCTCCTATGGCTTCCTTGGGTAAGGAGGCTTTAGAGATTTCCAATGTATGGAAGCCTTTCAAATAGCTAAACTTATGAGTCAAAATTATGGCACTGATGCTGAGATAATGTTCCCAATCTAAGAAGGATTCGAGTTCCTAAATAGTGGGTGTGAGCTCCTATTCTTTGATGCAGAAAACCATGGATGTCAAATCCTAGAAGGAAATGGCTGCCTTGACTTTTCCAAACTTCCTGTTCTTCAGGAGGAAGCATTTGCAGAGATAGTAAAGTATGTATCCAATTGCACAGGTCTATGGGTCATGTCTGTAAGCACAAGCATGAACACAGGGTTATGGTTGAAAAGAATATTCTAAAAATTTTAAGTTTAACGCCCATTTTTTACCTCAACGCCTGATTTTTAATTCAATTAAAAATCAGGCATTGAGATAATAATTAAGTCTTGGAACAGTTATAAGTAAAAATGCTTGGTGCCTAATTTTTGCCTCAATGCTTGATTTTAATTGAATTAAAAATCAGGCATTAGGAGCACGATCAGGCGTTGAAAGCAATTACGAGTTTAAATGGCCCGTGGTTAGGTCTTTTGTCCTTTTATGTTCTAATTTTCTATTTTTAGTTACAAACTGTAGGAGAGGTCCCCACAGTGTTTTCCCCTATTACTTTTTCCACTTTTTAACAAAATTTCCCTTTTTCATCATCAACAATGAGTCAAGGAGGATCAAGTCACCACTTTCTGCTTCTCTCGGCGTAAGAGAAGGCTTTGTGGAAGAACCCTGTGGTGGATGAGGTGAGTTTTTGAATTGTTCATGTATTTTCTTTTTGGTTTATGGTTTTTTGACTATTCTTTGATTTGGTTTTGAATATTTTGTTTTTGATTTGATGTTTTTGCTTTTCTCTTTAGATTGCATTGTGTTTTTAAGTTTTAAATCATTTGAATGGAATTAGATTGTTTTAATTTTGATTTAGGAATGATTTAGAATAATTTTTCACAAGTTTTTTGGTGATTTTTAGGTTTTTCAATGCCTGAGAATCACTGCCCTAAATTACAGGCGTAATGCTTGATTTTTCTATGTTTCAAAAAACAAGCATTGGCTTAAAAAACAGGTGTCAGCCTAAAAATCAGGCGTTAGGCCTAAAAGACAGATTTGTTATTTTGATATTTTTTGTTTCTTTTTTATTCTTTTTGTTCCAAAACATTGTTCTAACATATTTGAACATGTTTTCCTTTATAGGCTAGAGGGAGAGTAGAGCACCACGGTTCTTGGTCCGGGGTCCTAGGCCTATGGAAGCGGATGTGCTCCAAAGTCCAGGAACTAGTGAAGGCCATGGGTTTTGGCCATTTTTTTTAGCTTGATGGTGCTATGGGCTGATAGGGCTCTTTAGATGGCCCTTGTTGAGAGGTCGTCCCATATCACACAGACCTTCTACATTCTGATGGGAGAGATCAAGATGCCCTTGATAGATTTTTTCATGATGGCAGGGCTCTCTATGGATGGCACACCGCTGTCAAGCTTGGAGGACTTTGATCCGGTATTAGTGGCTCAATGCATAGAGCCACAGCCTGTGACATACTATAAGGGCACTAAAGGTGTCCTCCCATCCTAGTTCATGAATGATTATGTCTAGGCCACCAACTATAGCTTGCCAGTAGAGATTGCATTCTCTACCCGAGCCTTTTTTATCCATATGCTGACTCACTCTATCTTCGATGGGAAGAGCGATAGAGTTTATTTCCATTGCAGTCCGCCTTGGAGGATTTAGACCTCGTGGCTACACGGAGTTGGGGTAGGTTTGCCCGCAGTTGGATGTACACCAACACGAGCGAGATCGCTTCCGGGCAGGGCCCTCATGCTTTTGTGGGGCTGTGCTTCTTATGGGATGTATGATTCACTTCCCTTCTTTTAGTTTCTATTATTTATTTTAACTTGTTTTCTTTTTATTTGAGTTGGATATATGATTTTAACTTTTATTTTGTAGGTATGGTGCTACGATCATTTTCCTCCCTTAGCCCTTAGGTGGAGAGGAGAGGAGGTATTTCACTTCCCCTGTGTGACAAGGTGGAAGGTTACCCACACCCATCACAAGACCTGGAGAACCATTTCGGGTTTTTGATGTGAGTTGGATCTGCTAACTGCTAATCAAGTGAAAAAACAACACTTTGGTTCAATTAATTGATTTCATTTCTATTTCTTTTTTATCATTGTTTAACTTCTATTGTGTTTTATATAGGTCAAGTGGCGCCCATGGACTCGTTAGGCTTTGGAGGATGGGCATGCTTTAGTCTAGACCTCTGTTTGAGATTAGTCCCATCAGAGGGTTGTACTGGTGGCTTTAGGTGAGGTTATCATGTACCTCGAGGAGAGGTGTTGGCGCCAGGTGGGGACAGGAGTAGAGGAATTTGTAGTCCCACATTTGCCTCCATGGGTGATTGATACAAAGGGAGAGACTGGGAGGGAGGAGACAGGCATTGAGGCCTCTGCGTTCCTGGACTGGGCTACTCAGACTTGTGGGCCATTGGGCGGTCCTATTGAGACTTAGGTGAGTTCACTTTTTATTTTATTTTGAAAACATTTGTTCTTTGTCTTTTATTTTTTTTCTTTTAATCTTGGTTTGTTTGATTTTGGATAGGTAGTAGAGGCACAACTAGGAGAGAACCCAGCACCTCGTGCCCAGAGAGGGAGGAATAGGAGAGTTCCTCCTATAAAGCTAGACTTGATGGCCATGATTCTTGAGGTGGCACCCATGACTAACCTCGAGGGTGGGGTCACCGAGGAGCCCTTGCCAAAGGCTAAACTTCCCGAAGGTTGGGTGTCTCCTGAGGTGACGACTCAGGTATGGTTTTAATCTGTTTGAGTAATTAAATTTAAAAGACATGCATTTTAAAATTCTTTTGACAAAGTGTTGTGTACTTAAGCAAGTTTCTAGGGAGCTGTACCTCAGTGCCCTTCAAAAGTTTTCTAGGTGCTTTGCCCTAGTGGGACAAAAGCATCAAGCCCACTTGACTGAAGTTGTTGCCTTGAAGGCGACCCAAGGGGTAGCTACAGAGGAGGTAAATACATAGGGTTGTTTACATTTCTTTTAAGCATTTCTATTTTTTTTACAAGCTCTGACATGTGTGTTTATGTTTTATGTTTGCAAAGACAAATCCCCATTCTAGGGGAGACAAGAGGTGTTGCTAATGACACTAAGATGCCCTTTGTTGAGTCTGAGGTAGAACAACCAAGGGGAGAGCAGACTGGGGGAGAGCAGCCCACAGAAGAGCCTGAGGCTGAGGGACAGCAGGTGACGGGAGAGCCCAAGGTGCATACAGCACTGGTACCTAGTGGTGTGGTGACGTTGACTCCTCTACAGATTGACGATAGTCTTCTCAGGCCTAGGCAGAGTGCTTCAGGGGCTCGTGGTACAGATGCCTCATGCTGGGGCAAAGGCCACTCCTATTCTAGGAAGAAGAAGATGTGCAAGAAGGGGACAGTGGACTATGTGGACAGCAGTTCCGACGAGTGATTGGAGGATTATACTTCTTGTTTGTTGTTTCTTCTTCTTTTATTCAATGGAGATGTAATTAAACTTTTTTTGGTTGATGGGTTATACATGTTTACCCTGGATCAATTGGACATGTTCAGAAGTTCTCTTTTTTTTATTTTGTTTACTTGAAAGGATGCTTGGACATCAGATTAGTTATATATTTTAGTTGCTTGAGGATAACTTTTATTCATTTTCTTTATTCTTTCATGGTTTGGTTTATTTGTTGTTCTACTTATGGAATGTCTATGCAATCAATGCTAACGCGTCTACATATATTATGAACAAAGGGTGAGAGATATTCAAATTTAGGTAAGAAGGTAAAATCCGGACCTAATTATCTAAAAAATAATTTGAACTAATTTTATAAAATCATACATGAATTCCAAGTTCCTCTTTTTATCAATCATGCAAGCAATCAATCAAAATTATGACAAACTTACCTAAAGCTAGACCTCAAATCTATTGAATGTAGCCTAAATAACTCCAAACTAAAAATGACTAAATATGCATGCTTTTTGAGATTCTAAAAGATGAAGTGTACCAGTCAAAACACCTCCCCAAAAAAGATCGGATCATAGA
>JAOXJP010165512.1:0-12788 GCA_025762735.1 Platanus orientalis
AAATTCAAAAACACATCATGTGTCAATCAATGCACGATAATAGAGGTCTGTCTCAAAACAGACAATCATTCTCCTATTTAATAATAATTTCAAACCTTAATCAAATCACGCCAACGGGCCCACAGTGTAGCTGTGATTGGACAACTTGGAGAGATTTGAAGTGTTGAAAAAACTCTCGGTTGACTAATCGAATGGTGCATTTCCATGGTCCAGAGTAGACCAAGGGAATTATTTTCAACAATTGCTACGGGGACGGCACATAGTATGCAATACTGAGGTGCGCATATCGAAACCCGGCATTATCCCGCTTCTCATCTCTATAGATAAAATTTTTCCGTGATTTCGAAATCTTTGGACATAAGTCACACAGCCCAGTCATCCAAGAGCGCGAGCCGGAACGCAAAGCCCGAAATGGCCTCAACGATGAACGAAGATCAGAAAATTCACCGTAATCTCTCTCTCTCTCTCTCTCTCTAACAATTCCAGCGATCAAAAACTGAAGTCTTCCTCAAAAAAGATCAGATGTTTTCCTTATCCAATCTTTGCAATGTCAATAACTGTTACAGAATTTCACAGTAAGCGGATAAGAAGTTCAGTAAATCAGGTCTGATGTCGAATAAAATAAGAAATAGAGATAGGTTAGCGTGCATTGTAAAAGGGCTCAAATCGAAATTCATCACAAATTCATGATATGTATCTTTTCTCATATATTTTTATTAATATTTTGTTTCAGTTTTTCGGATTTAATTTTCTGTTATATGTTCAATATATGTAATCTTTTAATAAATCTTCTAGGGGAGGGATCCGCTAACAGAACATTCTGAAACGTTGTATTCAGGTTTTGTTAAATATGTAGTAGGTTATGCATTGCAAAAGAGCTCAAATGAAGTTCATCACAACTTCATGATATAAATTTTCATTTAATAATTTTATTCTGTTGCTGCATCTATCAGATTCAATTTCTGGTTATCTGTTGAATTTAGTGTTTAATTTATGTAATTTTTTTTTTATAAAGTAAATCTTTGAGGGAATGATGCTCTAACACAACTCTCCAAAACTTGGTATCCAGGTTCAGTTAAATCTGTAGCTGTTGTTGGTGCTGGTGTTAGGTATGTTATTTGATATGCTGAATCTATTTACTTCTATGATTTAGTGTCACGCCCCAGATTTCAGCCCTTTTTGCTTAATGCCGATGCGTGACATTAGGAAAAAGAAAGAGTAGAATACCTTATGCACTTTTAAAAAAAAATTAAACTCATGGTTGTCAATAACATTTCGGCAGCACTTCTCCGTAAATAGGGGCACATGGGGATAGAACCCCGTGTCAACTGATGTAAACCAGATAGAAAAATTTCAGCCCTTTTTGCTTAATACCGATGCGTGACATTAGGAAAAAGAAAGAGTAGAATACCTTATACACTAAAAAAAAAAAAAAAATTAAAGACTCACGGTCGTCAATAACATTTCGGCAGCACTTATCCGTAAATAGGGCACATGGGGATAGAACCCCGTGTCAACTGATGTAAACTAGATAGGAAAATAGTGAAATATATATATGTGTGTGTGTGTGTGTGACAGCTCTACATCATCCCATAACAAATATATACAAGGGTCATATTGTACATGTGTAAGTATAAAATGTGTAAAGTAAAAAAATATACAAAAAAGATAGAATCACAGTTCACTGAGTCCTCTACACTCTATCACTATGACTATGTTACAACATATACCAAGACTCTGTCTTTCCCGGATACCTGATGCCCGGTTAAGAGCTCATTTGGTGTTGACCCACTAAATGCACTGCAACGCTGGACGCGTCCTCTGCGATGTGTTAATATTTGGGTTAGTGACATGTGCCCAATAAGTAAACCACCCTTCAACAATTTATAGCACACACGCACCTACAATATCTATGCATACATCATCATCAGGTAATATAAATAACAATCAACACATAACAAATATAAACAAGATCCACATGCCAAGACATATCTCATATATGACAAACAAGAATGAATATACACTCGCATAATAGGATCACATGATACCAGTAGCTCAATATAAGAATAAATCATTACCGATAAACAAATTTTTATCATATTAGGATGCAATGCTTCTACATGAATCCATGCATCAATGGATACAATAGTCACATCTCTCTGAAGTCTGATATTTGCCATAAAAACCATAGATAAGATGTAAATCATTCAACCTCACATTAGGTTTTAGGAATACCCAGCCTCTCTTAGGCTCAACTGAATAGATATAAATAATATGATTTCCCATAAATAAGAATAATGGATATAAATGCTTATATAACTCAACAATAACATCCAAGAAGTCCTTATATATAAATGAATAGGCCTCGTAGTGGGTAACTGTAGAACAATTTCATCATCAACACATTGAGTTAGTAAAACATATAATACTGCTCTTGAATCCCGCCTAACGATCTACTCAACATGATAGTCGCGTTAGCAGCTCCAGACTGATCAAATCCAGGGATCCCTTTTACGTCTCTATACAGGGGACAGACTCTATGGCCCCACGAACCCAACCTAGTGATCTCCCACTTGAGTCACGTTAGCGGCTTCGGGTTGTTATGTCCGGGGGCTCCTTCCGCATCTCTATATGTAGGGATAGCTAGTAACAGGTGCGTCCACCTGACTGTTGCCCAAACAAACCCAGCCTAGTGATCTCCTACCTGAGTCACGTTAGCAGCTCCGAATCTCATATCCGGGGCTCCCTTCTGTATCTCAAATATGCAGGAACACATTAATAAAATAACCATAATAGCTCAACCCATATAAGAATGCAACTACCACCAACGAAGTCCCACAATATACATGTTAACAGTACAGATAGAAGAGCTATATCTCATGATAATATAGAATACCACGGCTATCAAGAATACCAGACCATATAATAATATGCGACTCCGTGTGGCAATTTAGATAGGTTGTAGCTTTCCCTGCATTGTTAGTTCATAATAGAGTACGCAATGCAGTCTTAATAATTATGAATGCATCATTTCAAATTAAATCGATGAACTATGTCTATCGTAATATAACATAAATAATTTTCACTAATCTATTAAGTCTGGTTTACTTAAAATATCTGGTAGGCATAAATATTTCATTCATTCAATTAAATCATCAAAACTCACTAACAAAATCACTAGATGCTGACCATGAAACATGTCAAAAATTACTAAAATATATATCAATGTGTTCAATTGAAAAACAAATCATAATTGAGTATACCTATGACATATAACATTCATATAGTTAAAACTAACCGTAAAATGTGTATTCAACTACATATGGTAGCCCGTATAAATTCTAGATGTTACCCTTAAAAGTGAATAAACCCATCATTCATTTACTCATGAATAAAATTTAAGAATTTAAATTTACAAGACACTTTATGTCTGTTGAGAGTTTCTGGGCAGCAAGCATAACGATTCTCTATGTTATTTCATCATTGCATAATTTAAAACTTTCGCACATCATAACTTATTTTAATAAATATGGAGTACATTCTTAACATCACAGGATTAACAAATAATAATAGTTTAGAACTTTAATCAGTTGGTATAAATTTCAAATTAGAAGCAATATCTTAAAAAAAATTGAAGCCCTAACTAATTATTACAGGTTTAAAAAAAAAAACCCTAAATTTTTCAGCCCTAATGGAAAACTACCATATTTCTTATTTGAATTTTTTGCAACAACACAATTTTAAGGTCATGGACCGGAGAAAACAAACATGCAAAGATAACCTAAACTAAGTTTACAGAGAAAAATAGGAAAATATACCAGAATCATGCAAAAACCCTACTATAAACTGAAGAAGGAGAGGTTACTTACTATTTATGGCAAAATTTTACCAATTTTTCTTGATTTTTCGTTGATTTTCTCCTCGTCTTCCCCGAGTTTCCCTTTCTTCACGCTCTCAGCTCCCCGCTCCCCCTCAGTTCACCAATAAACAATAGGGGTAAAATCCCTCTTATTCGTTCTTTTAATCCTCGTCTTATGGAAAAATCCTCAAAAAGCCCTTGCACAAAAACAGAGTTAGTCTTTTTTTGTTAGTAGAAATCAATTTTTGTGATTCTAATGTGCTATGTTTTTAATGAATTGATTAACATTTAGATTTTTTTCTTAGTATTCTTAAGTAGAAACCAGTGTAATTAAAATTGTACAACAATCTACCGGTAAGCATGCTCGGCGTATCAAACCTTTTCAAATATCAATGTCAAGCATTCCCTATTTTTCTTAACTGTAGTCACTTTATTTATTAATTTTTAAATATAATTTTGCAATTTTCATATCATAGTGAATTCATGCACAAACATTTCCAATATTTAGATAATTTGAATCTGACATCACACTGTGATTTTCAAGTGGGCTTGCTGCAGCATACAAGTTGAAATCACGTGGTTTGGATGTCACCTTATTTGAAGCTGAGGAAAGAGCTGGGGGAAAATTGAGAAGTGTTTCACAGAATGGTCTAACATGGGATGAAGGTGCAAATACGATGGTGAGTTTGTAAGTAATGTCATCTGTTCCTTTAGGTCTGAATTAACTGATGCTGTTGCTAAGGCATGTGAGCTGGTGTTTGAAGAAGAAAATAGGAAATGGGGTGAGCGTGAGTTCTCATCTGCAAATGTAGTGGATGTTTGGGAGATGTTTAGCAATATGATACTGAGGTTGGATTTGAATTTCTATCAAACCTAATGATGATTGTGTTTGATCAAGTAACTTTTTTGTCTTCCTCGTGCAGACGGAGAGTGAGATGGAGGTCAGAAGGTTGCTTGATGATCTAGGGCTTCGAGAAAAGCAACAGTTTGTATGCGTTTTATCTTCACTATGGATCATAAAGCTATAGTTTGTGCCTTGTCATGCTATGTTTCACATTTGCACATATAGTTTGATTTTATTTGCATTATATTATCTTTCTTATTATTTTTTTTGGGCCTTGAAAGCAATTACAACCATAAGTTATACAAGTCATGCTTGAGTGCTTGCATCTTTGGTCTCTTTGGACTACCATTTACGGTTCCATGTTATACATTTTTCAATGTTAGTGCCTGAGAGTATTTATAGGTCAATAGTCAACTCTAAATCCATGAAAAGATGAAGGGATAAGTGTGTATAAACCTGTTAGTTTTTTCTTGATATTCTCTACTGGCTTGTGTGCTTGAAGGTGCACCTTTTTCCATGCTAAAAATCCTTTGTTAGGAAATCCTTTTCAGAGTGATTTTTGCAGAGTCTACTCTTAGAGGCACCTTAAAGGATGGAGGAATTTGTTAATATAGTTTCATTGCATTTCTGCACTGTAACAGTGTTGGAAAAGCATTTGTTGCACCTGGAAGTCATGTGATGCAGGAGCATCCACGGGGAACAAGAAGAAATTGGATTATCATGTGGGGTCCACTTGGACTTTTGTTTTTTTAGGTTTATTAGGTTTTATTTATTTGGAGTTGTACTCCTAGAATAGTCCAAATTTTCCAATGTCAAATGTTGTCATTTTGGCCAGGTTTTGGTATTAGACAGGTTCTTCAGTTACCTTTCAAACGAGACCAAGATTTTGCAAATCCGATGCGATTTGGGAGCGTTATGACCGAGCTACTAAAGGGGTGTCAGTATGCCATGACAATAGTGAGTTTTTAGTAAGTTTTATTTGATATGTTTTAGGAAGTTTTGTTAGAAGGTCTTAGTTCAGTTTTTATAAGGTTGTATTAATTAGAAAGGTCTTGGTTTATAATTAGGGAAAGTCTATAGGATATTAGAAATGAGTCTTTATAAACTTTATCTTTTGGGAAAGTGGGTCAATATTGGGCAGCTTTTCATATCAAGAAGCTTGTAATCTGTTCAAACACCCTTTAAACGAATGGAATAGAGAATGAGTTACTATTGAATTGTGTTAGAGCAGGGCTTTACTTTGGGTTGAAGTTGGACTTCTCCTTCATTCGTATGGCTGAGCTGTGTAGGACTGTTGCTCGGCTGGGACTGCTAGAGCTCTATTCTTATTCTTCTCCTGCTATATCTTGCAAGCATCAAGGCTGCACTATTACCATTCAATACATCATTTATCAAAAAAAGAAAAAGAAAAAAAGAAAAAGAAACCATTCAATACATCACATGGCTGCAGATTTGTTATTGTGCAGTTCTGATTTCCTGTTACAAGTTTATTACTTGCTTATCATCTGAGTTGTGTTATATTTTAGCCAATCAAACCCATCATTCAGATAGTATTCCATACATATTGCAATCTGATTTCTGTAGTTTTCTTAAGCTTATCAGTTCAGAATTTCTGAGAAGTGTCATGTTTCTTGCCTTACTGTTAACTCAGACTTCTATACACTTATTCGACCAAGTTTTCCAACTCTTTTCTGCTGGATTTTGAAGTACAGACCTGAGTTTTTATCACTTTGTATACTTTTAATAGTCCCCCCCCCAAAAAAAAAAAAAAAAAAAAAATTTTGACCATTGCAAATTCAAGCCAATCGGGTAACACTAGGTTGGTTTTATGAGTCCCTAAAGTTCTGTCCAGAATTGTTCCGGAACTGTTAACTTGAGTTTGTCTCTTTTTAACGCTGAAAAGTCTATTCATTGGAGGTCTATTCCAGCCCTACTTTGAACATACTTTGGGGCCAACCTGCAGGAACTCTGTGTTTGCTATGGCATCCTGCATCGTCATGATTTAACTATTAATGAGACCTTTGATGTTCTTGGGTCAGGAGATTCATCTATACACCTTTGGAGCTTTTTTGTTTCAAAGCACCATGTTTTCTGATAGTTTGATGTTGGATCAAACTCTCAAACTTTTTGGAGTATCCAATCTAGTTGATCAAGACTTTATAGTTTATAATTTCTATTGAATATTAGTAAAAAAATATTAAAAAATTATAGGGTTATCAACTCAATTATTCGGCTAATAAAAGGAGCCCAGTCTTGATATATGTATACATCCTGAAGGCATATTGAAAGCTAAGAGCCAAAGTTCACAATGCTGGAAAATTCTTGATTGCTTGGTTGTCTAAATTCTAACATGCGAAGTTTTTAAAGTTTGAACCTTGAACCTGCACTTTGTCACTTTTAACTTGAACACCTAGTTCATTGTTTGGGGGGGGGGGGTATCCTTAATATGTTAGTATTGTCCTGATATGAACGATTCTTGGCATATGTTGCAGCCGATTTCAGAGAACAAACGGTACATTGTGAAAAATGGAATACCAGAACTTGTAAGATCTGTTTCTGCATTTGTACTACTGAATGCATATGCTTCTTTTGCTTATTTTAAACTAAACTAGATTTGGACTATTTCTTTTATTTATTTATTTATGCAGTGGTCTGCATTTCTATCTTTGACCATTGCTTCTGCTCGATTTTGCACATCAGATTCCTACAGATCCCATTTCACTGATCAAGAGCAATTTTCTTTCTGCACAGTCAAAGGTTTGTTTCCAACAGAATATTTGAGGCACATCTAATATATTGGAACTTCCTACAAATCCTTTACTGGCGTGACATCCCAAACTGACATGTTTGTGTGCTCCTTTCCACTTCTATCTAATACTTAACATTTATTAAATGGAAGTAATGGTTTTACTTGATAAAGTCTATTGTTGCATATTTTTTTATTATCCAAAAAAAAATTGTTGCATATTATTTGAGAAGTTTGGATGTTAGGACCCTGCTTTTTAATCCTAAGGACGTTTACCAAAGCCTACTTCAATGAGTTGCTGTAAACTTATTTTTATTCAAACAACAACAACAACAAACAGCCTTATCCCAACTATTTGGGGTCGGCTACACGAATCCTGTTCCGCCATTCCGCTCTGTTTAGGGCCATATCTGCTATTAAATTACAAGCTGCCATGTCCCTCCTTACTACCTCCACCCAGGTCAATTTTGGCCTTCTTCTAGTCCTTCTAGCACCTTAAACTTGTATTGTCTCACTCCGCCTCACTGGTGCACTCATTGGTCTTCATTGCACATGCCCAAACCAAAGAAATCACAACTGAAATAGAAATAAAAATACACCAATTCCTTCTAAAAAAGAAAACCTAACCAAAATAATAAGAGAATCCAAAAAGTAGGAAAACACTCCTCATCCTCCAAAAAAGAAATCCCAACAAAAATAGAAAGATACTTTCTAATCCTTATGTTGTACGTGCAACAAATGGACTAGAAAATTGCATATTAGGACTTTCTAAAAAAATTCCTGGGAAATAAATTGAAAAATATTGTCTAAAACTTTACTGAAATACTCCTAGACTAAAAAAAACATATGAATACCCTCAAATTGAAAATTACTAAAATACCCTACCAGCAAACTAACTAACAAAAATAAGGCCCATAACAAAATAAAGTTGTCCAAATTATCATCTTTAACCAAATTAAAAAATCAAACCCAAAATGCCCTTGCATATGTCCATTGGATTTGAGTATGGGCCATTTTGCATCCTGCATCACTTACACAGCTTCTGAAAAATGGAGTGCCCTTTCTGCATAAGTTTGCAGTCCCTTGCACCCTCACTTTTAACTTCTTAGAATCCTAATTATAAAGCTAATCCTATTTCACACAGTCATAAAACTCGAGAGCCTGGTTTGCCCCAGTTCTCAATTTATTCAGTTCCAGGTGTTTTCACCCTCAATGCTAACCCAAAATTTATTTAGACCTTACACTCTAGTTCCAAGATTTTTATGCCAGTACCAGAACTTCTTGAAGAAGGGGAGTCTCTTGTTGTCCTACATCAGTGTATCATATTGCATGACTAGATCTTTCAGGTGGGGATTGTGGTATGTGTTACAATCTCAGCTACCTTATGCATATAGGCCCTCCATTGTGGAGGGGGGTCCACATGCTATTACTCTCTACCTGGGCAATGGGCGAGTTGTGAGTCCAAAACAGCAGTATGTTGATGGTCCAGTAATGACTCTTGCTCAAGCTTTAAACTGGACCTTGTCACTGATTCAGCTCCACTTGTATTGACACATGAAACTTCCTAAGAACATGAGAATCTGAAATTTTGTGGCTAGTGATTTCACATGGAAAATGAGAAGCTCATAGAAACAATGCAGGAGACAAATTTGATACAACATATATGTATGTCCACTTTTGGTTTTCATTTATCTTTTAAATATTCTTTTAGATTTTGTATACCTTGTTTGTAGCTATTGCATCTCATCAACTAAATAAGGGTAGTAACTTTTTTGCAGCTGGTCCATGAATTATGATGATCTTCTCTCGACTTGTGATCCTTTTCCACAGCCAATCCCATTATCTGTAAGTTATCTCAAACACTTTATATATATTTCTGGTTTTTAGTACTCTGTTCATGTGCATAATGATCTTTTTTGGTTGATTGTGCAGGAGATGGTAGATTTTTTAGTTGACATCTGGCATGAAGATGGGCTCTATGATTAGATCATCGAAGGGAATTTCTCCTGTGGCCAGTAAGAAGGTAGGTGGGTTTTATTTGTGGAGATTGATTGACGATGGAGGATACCTATACTATTACAGCATTTAAGCCACAAATCCAGGCACACCAACCGTCTTCTCATTATTAATCTTAAACTTTGGAAAATATGCAAACACAATTTACTAAGTGTATTGGAAGCCCATGTCCCAATCACAGTTTTTGATGCAAGTACTGTCATCTTCATTGAGTTCAGTTCATAGTGTAGGATCAACATGTAAACAGTAGACAATAGGATGAACGTGGTATGGCTTCCTTTCGAAGATAAACATTGATGTAGTCTAGACCATTAGTCATTCTAAAGCTTAAATTGTTTCTGTTGCTGGTGGTTATTTATTTTATTTTTGGGTGGCTATTTTCCTTCTTAAATGATGTTTTCTTTTATCTTTATTTATTTATTTATTTTTATTTTTTTTGTAAGACTTCTTAAATGATGTTGGAGGGGCTTAATTCACATTATCAACCAGTTAAAGAACCCTATACACCATAGTTCATTATCCTTGATGTGATTTTGGTAGCTGTTCTGCATAGCTGGGACCCCAAAGGATTCACAACCTGGTTTGATATGTTTGTTATGTCTGGACCATTAATTAGCATTAGCTCACTGATTTGAAGTAACATTATGAATATTGACAATAAATTTGTTACTTAAAAAATGTAAAAGATTTGGCAAGCAATAATACGATTAATGCAATTGATTCTGTGATGAAAAAAGATTTGGAGTTGATTTGGTTTTGATTCAGAAGAGTGCAATTGTCGACGGCAAAAGAACAAGTTCAGTTTTACCAGTAGACCCAATGGACTTGATTTCTTGTTGTGACAGGGCTCCGGCATGTGTGAGTGAGGTAGAAGCCCAGCCCTCGTCAATTTTGTTAAAACTGAAACTGAATTTTTTTAAAAAACTTTCTACAATAGAAGTAACCAACTAGTTGAACCATTTGAACTGGTCTAAATATTTAATTGCTGCCTTCAGTTTGTCCGATCAGATTAGGTCAAACAAGGTTCAACACAATCGATGTCTGGTCCAATTTTCAATGCTATGAGATGGATGGTCTCATCTGCCATGTCCGCCCTCTGTGTGGCAGAAACCCCCCTCAATGCAGGCTTTAAAGCTTGCACCGTTGTGTCTGTGGCTCACTGTGGTGCTCCCAAAATATTTTACCTGAAAGAAAAGAGTCTAGCCTGGTAGCCTGACTTTCAGTTCAGAGAAAAACTGGAGTTAGAAAATGCGTCGAAGTGGTTGTTTAATTAGAGAGCTAGGCTGGGTGGTAGTCCGCCATTGTCTATTTGTATTGACATACTAGCATGGCGCCAGTTAGGGTTACAAGCATACTTTTTGGTTGGTGGGGAGTACCCAGTCAAGTGGAGACGAGATTCTCTGTAGCTTTGTCTAGTGTTGCTCTCACTATAGAGTATGCATGGCGAAAAAAAAGGCAGTGAAGTAACTTAGCGCAAAAAAATGTAAAACTTAAATGACTTTTTTATCACTTATTATGCGGAAAACTCAAATTTGGGATCATATACAAGAAAATAGAAGAGAAAATAATGCAAACAGCAATCACACAAAGAAGACGATTTATGTGGTTCGGCTTGAAGCCTACGTCCATAGGTGAAAACGGCGAGAGAGATTTCACTATGAGCAAAAATAGTTATTACAATGAACAGTGCAGTAGCATGAAAATCAAGAAACACCCAATATAAAGCCTACAAAAACCCTAATCTCTATGGGTCGGATCCAAACCCCAAATCGGATCAAAAAATTTACGTCTCAAGTTCAATTCAAGATAACCCAACACTCTGAACACTTTATCCACCACACATCACTCCTCTATAGTGAGGGCAACACTCAAAAGAG
Source organism: Platanus orientalis (assembly GCA_025762735.1). Taxonomy (NCBI): domain Eukaryota; kingdom Viridiplantae; phylum Streptophyta; class Magnoliopsida; order Proteales; family Platanaceae; genus Platanus; species Platanus orientalis. Next base: position 11,343 of record JAOXJP010165512.1, read on the forward strand.
TTAGAGGATCATGAATGTCTCACAAGTGGCGTGTCTACTCTGAATTGAGGAGGCCATGCAGTAGAGTTGATCCGAAACTCCGCAAGCTGTGGGCATTTTGGGCAAAACCCAGCCATGCAAAAATTGGGTTTTATTTGCAGCAACTTAAAATCTATCTATCTAAACAGAGCGGAATGGCAAAAAAGGATTCATGTATTCGACCCCAAATAGTTGGGATAAAGTTGTTTGTTGTTATTATTTAAAATCTGTCTATCTACTATATCTACTATATATTATTATTAAGAGAAACAGGGCTGCCATGCTGGCACTCCTATCTTTTTTCTTTAATTTTTGCTAATGTTTTAGATGTGCCACCTCACATCCAATAAAATCCTATACCTATACAACAATCTAACTCAAGTTTTGTTAGATTTTGACACCTCACCATGTAATACCTCGCCTCCTCTCTCTTCCTTTTATCTCCTAAATTTTCTCACTATCTCTTTAGTTCTTTTTTTAATTTGTCTCTAATAAATTTATATATTATTATGATATCAACTTTCCTATTTCACTTTATATTTATTTTCTATTAAAGAGTTTTCCATTCTATTTCCTTTCTTCCAAAACGTTTTTCTTTTTATTTTAAATCTTATTCAAAATATTTCGTAATTAGCCTTTTTTCTCTAATATTTTTATTATACTATCTATTTCTCATTGTCTTATTTTATTATTATTATTATTATATTAAAGAGTTTTTCATTCTATTTCTCTCCCTCAAAACGTTTTCCTCTATTTTTTAAATCTTTTTCAAAACATTTCATAATTAAGCCATTATTTTATCGAATATTTTCATTATATTATCCATCTCACATTATCTTATCTATTTTTATTATATTATTAAGATAAATAGGGTTGCCAAGTTGGACGTTCCCATCTTTTTTCTTTGATTTTTGTTATTTTTTTAGATGTGCCACCTAACACCCAATTAAAATTTTACACGTATACAACAATCTAACTCAAGCCCTATTAAATTTTGACACTCCAATATAATACCTCGCCTCTTCCTTTATCTCATAAAATTTTTCATTATCGCTTTAATTATTTTTCTAATTTGTCTCTAATAATTTATTTCTAATAAATTTATATATTATTATACCATCAATTTTCCTATTTCACTCCTTATATATATATATATATATATATATATATATATATATATATATTCAATTTTAAAATTAAAAAAAATCTGTTTTTGTATATATATATATTCAATTTTAAAATTAAAAAAAATATATGTTTTTGTATATATATATATATATATATATATTCAATTTTAAAATTAAAAAAAAATCTGTTTTTGTCCCTTCATAATATCTTTTTTAAATTTCATTTTTTTTCCTTTTTAATCACTCAAACCATCCTCTTAATGGCTCGTATAAGATACATTTCTAATTATCTATCTCACAC
>JAOXJP010165523.1:0-12788 GCA_025762735.1 Platanus orientalis
CAATCTATCTGATGTGATTGAGGCATCCACAAAGGACTTTTTGAATATAGCAAGAATCTCTCTCTGTGTTGCTCTGATGTTAACAAAAGGCCTAAGATTAAGTCTTATGAGGGTATCTTGGATAACTATTCAATTAAGAACATGTGAGACTTTCGAATAGCTGCCTCAAAAATCTCATTTTCTTTCTTCTCTTATGCTTCTCTGGTTTATTTCTATACCTTTGTCTTTGTTTCTTCTTCTACCATTTTCTCTTTCCCTTTGCCCTCGGGATGCGGATATGTGACCGACTTAGAGATTCTTCCTGACTGGGTGATGAAAGCTGTGAGCTCTTCCAGCTCATCTTTTGAAAGTTCAGGATTTGTAACTTCCCCGACTAGGTAGCCCAAAGGGACTTGGTTCAGCAAGTACTAGATTCTAATAGATGGAGGAATGTTGTTACCTTGGTAGGGGGATAAAAGGTCAGTAAGTTGGGCATATAATGAGGGTGGTGGGATGATATGGGGTGATGAGAAAGGGTCATGAGTTGTTAAACCTTCCCCATATATGTTGATGTCAGGGGAAAGAACTGTGATTGAGCTATCTGGGGCCGTGTCCCACATGTTTGTGAGCAAGTGCTCATACTCAGGAGGGGGAATAGGCTCAAGGAAATACCCGTTTATGGTGGATACTTGGTTGGTGTCTAGTAGAAAAATAATTTTCTTGGGCTCTGAGATTTTGGTAATGTAGCTGGCAAGGTTGAATTAGGTGCCAGTGGTACCTATCATATTGACCCCTTTTGGTGGCTTGTGGTCAGGTAGTGGATTTTGGATGATGTTGGTATTTGATGGGGGGATTGGTGGGTGTAGAGTCAAATGATATCTTGTCATCATCGATCAAGTCTTAAATGTTGTGTTTTAATTGGAAACACCTATCAAGAGTGTGCCCTGAAATCTAGTGATATTCGCAATGCTCCGCTTGGTTGTAGCAGTAGGGCAGAGGGTAAGGTGGAGGTCTTGGATCAATCAGCTGCAATAGCTTTTTCTTGATGAGGTACTCTATGATGCATTTGTAGGAGTAGGGTAGAGGAGTGAACTTTCTTTTCTTCTTTTCTTCTCCAGGCACACTCAGGTATCTAGGTTGGTAAAACTGCTATGTTTGAGGAGGGATGATATTCATGGTTGCAGGGTAGCTCTGAGTCGGCTATAGCGGAGGTAGAACATGACTGTTGTTCTAGCTAGGCCGAGGGACTTCAATGGTTTCCACAAGGTTTACTTCTGGCTAGGTGATAGCTGTTGTGTTTGGAGTGCTTCTGGTGGAACTAGTAGGGGTAAGAGGTGCATCTGGTACTAAACCTACTTTGATGGCCAACTCTACCTTTGCGGCTTTATCGACAACCTTAGGAAAATTGTTCTACGATGCAGTCAAGAGCATCAACTAGTAAGTAGGACCCAGAGTCCTCATGAAAGTCGATATCATGTCCTCCTCGGACATAGAGTGTTTTAAATTGGAGGTCTTCAATCACCACCTATATGAAAAATCCCTGGTACTTTCTCCTGAGGCAGGCCTCATCCCTTCAATCTCTACTCTGGTTGGGAGTAATTCAAGGTTGAACCTGTAATGATTAAGGAATGACCATGTCAGGGCCCTCCATGTACTGATGTTGCTCTTTTCTTGGCTTGCCAGCCATTTCCCTGCATTCTTCCCTAAGCTTTGTACAAACATCTCGAGTAGGATCCGCTCATCATGTCCCCACCAGAACATATCATTGCAATACATATGCAGATGCATCCTGGGGTAGGTGATACCATCATACTTCTCCACATTCGGCATTTGGAAGTTTGGTGGTAGTACACCTCCAAGGTGGATGCAAAGATCCTCAAAGTCCATAGAGATAGGGAATTATCCCCCCTTCATCAGTTCTAATTCTACGATGAGCTTAGCTATCTATACACTAGTCCCATCCTTCTCCTTTCCCTTTTTATTTGATGTCAAGGGCCTATACTGCTCTTCAAGGTCGAAGATAGTCTGGTGCTCTGGCCACATATATGTAGTTGTGGGTCAGAGCGGGGCTGTGACATAGGTGGGGCCCTGTGTGTACGACTGACTATGTGGGAAAGTTTGCTCAACAGTATTGGGAGGTGGTGGTTCAGATGTTGTACTTTGACTATAAGTTCCTCATTATTTCATTAGATATTCAAACATCAGCTTCTCAAACTTGGAGAGGGTAGGAATTCGAGACTGTTCACTAGTGTTGGATTAGCTAAGGGGTGGTGAAGAGGTTTGAGGTGATGAAAAAGATTGACCAGACATGGGGTGGATGTCCAACCATGCCATGACATGAAGTCCCCCATTAATTGCTCCACTTCCGATTTGAATCCATCTGAAGGAGTGTCTTTAGGACCGATCCTACCAGTAGGTGAATTTCCCGCGGATGCCTCTGGGAGGGTAAGCGGTGTAGTGCTTGTGGTAGGAGGAGGTGATGACTTGTCAGCCATAGCTTTGCTATATTGTGCCTTCTTCCGCTTTTGTATTCGAGTCTCTAGGGGAGCAATTGTCGGCCATGTATTTTATAAGTGCATATGTCATTCATGTGAATTCATGTCCTTTAATATTGACTACAAAATTTTGGTAACAAAAACTTTATACATTATATATATCGAAAAATGATTACAAAAGGAGGGGGTATTTGCCCCAATACATTAAAAGCCAACATAAAATGAAAATCTAAAGATTAGGCACTGTTGGAGGTGGTGGAGGTGGCACAAGTTCATAATCTAAGGAGAAGATCTATTCTTTTAGCTTGTGAAACCATGACTGTATCCATTGATCATGCACAAAAGTCATGCTCTTGTTGCGCCTTATTTTGAGTCCCAAGTCTTCGTGGGAAGTCCTACTATCATTGAGCTGACTCTTCAAGGAGTGAATGAGCTCTGCTTGAGTTTCATTCCAATGTTGGATACACTCACGTGAGACTTCAGCCTCTGTACGCAAAAGTATCTTAGCTTCTAACGTAGCCTTGGTTTGGGCATGTGAAGCTCTTTCCTTGGCTAAATCTGTCAGTGCTTGCTCGTGCTCTACTTGAGTGTGAGAAAGCTCTGTATGCGATGATGACGTTGATTCGGTGCACTATCTCTTGTTCGAAGAGGTAGATGCTGAGGGTGTGGCAAGTTGTAAAGGAGGCTCATGTAGAAGCCAATGCTCATATGCTAGTGTCATGGCCTGTGTCTTTGCACATACCAGCTGTGGATGTCCTGAGACTCCAGTATGCAAGCCATCCCATAGGGCAGCTAATGTGGATCATGTATGGTTAGATGTACGATGATTAAGTTTGCATGTCTTCGAAGACCGTAGGGAAGTCGAAGAGTTCTTGCCTACGTGCCAATTACCGAAGAATGCATATAGGTACATAGGGAGTACTCTGGTGGACTCCTGTGATAACCATATATGTGCGGTCTTGAGTGGCAAGGAGTGGGTAGAGTGCTTTGTACCACATGGCACGCCAAGTAATTTGCTCAAGAAGCATGGTAGCTAACAGCTTATGATAACCTGATGTAGTTACTTTGTTTGGTAAAGATCGAATTTTGACATGGATCTGTGCTAGAGGTAGATCTCATGACACATAAGCCGGAAAAGATGCAAGGACGGACAAATGTTCCCAAAACCAAGCTTGTAAGAAAATTGGACAACCATACAGTCAGCCACTAGTATGTCGGGCATAATGAAAGAGACTAGAAATGGTCTCTGAGATGATCACAGGTGCGAGTGTTTTGTAGATGTTGATATAAAATATCGAGTAAGACACCATTGATATGATGGCAACTATGTGATAATAGAAGCTATCCTAAAACAACTAAAGTGAATGCTCTAAACTTGATGGAGCTATCGAAAACGCCAACTTTCTTCCAACCATTTTCTAATAAAAGGTTGAAAGGGAAATGCAAATATTCTCCGGTGGCTTCCTTGGGTAAGGAAGCTTTGGAGATTTCTAGTGCATGGAAGCTTTTCAAATAGCTAGGTTTATGAGTTGGAATTATAGCACTGCTGCCAAGACAATGTTCCCAGCCTAAAAAGGATTTGAGCTCCTCAATAATGGGTGTGAGCTCTTGTTCTTCGGAGCGAAAATCCATAGATGTCGGGTCCTAGAAGGAGATGGTTGTTTCTATCAGTGGCCAATCCAGATTGACTTGGGCTAAAGCTAATGTTGCCCCTAACCGACTTCGACTTTTCCAGATTTTCTGTTCTTCTGGAGGAAGGGCAATTAGGGCATTCGTAAAGTTCGCAGAGGTGGTAGGGTATGCATCTAGTTGTACTGATCTATGAGCCATGTCTGTAAGCACAAGCATGAACACAGGGTTAGAAATGTCATTTTATAGTCGAAAATAACATTCTACAGATTTTAAACCTAACTCCCATTTTTTGCCTTAACGCATTAAAAAACAAGCGTTGAAAAAACAATTGGTCGTTGGAATAGTTATAGGCAAAAATGCTTGATGCCTAATTTTTGCCTCAACACCTGATTGTTAATTGAATTAAAACACAGGCATTAGGAGCACGATCATGCGTTGAAAGCAGTTACGAGTTTAAATGACCCACGGTTGGGTTTTTGTCTTTTTTATGTTTCCATTTGCCTCTTTTTTTCAATTACAAACTGTAGGAGAGGTCCCCACAACGTGTTCCACTATTCCTTTTTACTTTTGACAAAAAAAATTCTTCTTTTCTCATCATCAACAATGAGTCAAGGAGGATCAAATCGTCATTTCCTACTTCTCTCGGCGCAAGAGAAAGCTTTATGGAAGAACCTCGTGGCAGATGAGGTGAGTTTTTTGAATTTTCTTTTTAATTTTTGAGTTTTTTATTTTCTTTGAATACTTTGATTTTGATTTGATGTTTTTGCATTTAGCTTTAGATTGCATTGTCTTTTTAGGTTTTAAATCATTTGAAAAGAATTAGATTGCTTTAAAATTGATTTAGGAATGATTTAGAATGATTTTTCCAAAGTTTTTTTGGTGATTTTCTGGTTTTTTAGTGCTTGAAAATCACTGCCCTAAATTACAGGCATAACGCCTATTTCTTGTCTATTTTAAAAAACAGGCGTTGGAAAAACCATGCATTAGCTTAAAAATTAGGCGTTGGCCTAAAAAACAGGCATTAGGCCTGAGAGACAGATTTGTTGTTTTGATATTTTATGCTATTTTTTATTTGTTTTAAATTCTTTTATTCTTAAACGTTATTCTAACATATTTTAACATGTTTTACCTTATAGGCTAGAGGGAGAGTAGAGTGTCATGGCTCTTGGTCCAAGGTTTTAAGTTTATGGGAGCCAATGTGCTCTAAAGTCCAAGAGTGGGTGAAGGCCATGGGCTTTGGCCATTTCTTGAGCTTGCCAATGCTACCGACTAATAGAGCACTTCTAGTGGCATTGGTGGAGAGGTGGTCCTCCATTACGCTCACCTTCCACTTTCCGATGAGAGAGATCCGGATGCCCTCTATAGACTTCTTTATGATGACGAGGCTCTCTATGGATGGCTCACCTTCATCGAGCTCAGAGGATTTTGATCCAAAGTTGGTGGCTTAATGTATAGGGCCACAACCTGTGACGTACTACAAGGGCATGAAGGGTGTCCCTCCATCCTGTTTTGAGAACGACTATGTTTGGGCCACCGACCAGAGCTCGCCAGTAGAGATCGTGTTTTCCACTCGAGCCTTTCTGATCTATATGTTGACTCGCTCCATTTTTTGTGGGAAGAGGGATAGGGTTTATTTCTATTTGCTATCAACCCTGGAGAACCTAGACCTGGTGGCTACACAGAGTCGGGGTAGGTCCGCCCTTAAGTGGATGAACTCCAATATGAGCAAGATCTCTTCTGGGTAGGGTCCCCCTGCTTTTATGGGATGTATGGTTCACTTTCTTTCCTTTCTTTTAATTTATGTCTTTTATTTTAATTCATTTCCTTTAATTTGAATTTGGATAACACATATGTCTTGATTCTCTCTCTTTTGTTTACAGATGTGGTGTTATGAGCATTTCCCTCCCTTGGCCCCTAGATGGAGAGGCGATGAGGTATTTCACTTCCCCTGTGTGGCGAGGTGGAAGATTGCCCACACCCATCACAAGACTCGGAGATCCATTTCAGGTTTCCGACGCGAGTTAGATCTCCTAACTGCTGATTAGGTAACACTTTTTAACTTAGTTAATTCATTTCATTTCTTTCTTCTTTTCTTTTTTTCATTTGTCTAACTTCTAATGTGTTTTATGTAGGTTAAGTGGCACCCATGGGCTCGTTGGGCTTTGGAGGAGGGAGATGCTTTGGTCCAAGCCTCAGCTTGGGATTGATCCCAGTAGAGGGTCATGTTGGTGGCCTTAGGCGAGATCACTATGTACCTTAGAGAGAGGTCTTGGCATCAAGTTGGATGTGGAGTTGAGGACTTTGTAGTCCCACACCCACCTCCACGAGTGATTGATACAGAGGGAGCGACTGGTAGAGGGGAGGAGGGGATTGAGGCCTCAACGTTCTTGGACTGGGCCAGGAATTATGACGAATGGTGGGCCACTCAAACTTGTGGGCCTTTGGGTAGTCTTGTTGAGGTTCAGGTAAGTTTATTCATTTGAAAAATACTTGTTTGTTTATTTTTTACCTTTCTTGATTTGTTTGGTTTTTAACAAGTAGTAGAGGCACAGCCGGCAAATGAGCCAACACCTCGTGCATGGAGAGGGAGGAAGAGGAGGGTTACCCCGCAGAGCCAGACTTGATGGGTCTGATCCCTAAGGTAGTGCTTGTGACTACCTTGAGGGTGGGGTCACCTAGAAGCCTTAGCCAAAGGCCGAGCTTCCTGAAGGTTGGGTGCCCCCTGAGGCGATGACTCAGGTATAGTTATTGATTTTGTTTTGGATGTTTAATTTTAAAACTTATGCATTAAAATTTTTACCAGGTGTTGCGTATTTATGCAGGTTTCTAGGGAGGTACCTCAGTGCACTTCGGAAGTTAGCCAAATGTTTTGCTCTGGTGGGGCAAAAGCATCATGCCGATTTGACTGAGATTGCTGCCTTGAAGGCGACTCAAGGGGCAACTACGGAGGAGGTAAGGACACAAGGTTGTTTGTATTTCTTTTAAGAATTTCTTATTTTTACAAATTCTGATATGTGTGTTTTTGTTTTATCTTTACAGAGACAGATCCCCATTCTAGGGGAGATAGGAGGTATTTCTGAGGACACTGAGATGCCCTTTGTCGAGCCCAAGGTGGAGGAATCAAAGGGAGAGCAGACTAGGGGGAGCTACCTGAGAGAGAGAAGCCTATAGGAGAGCCTGAGGTCAGCGGGGAGCAGACTATGGGAAAGCTTGAGACTAGTGGAGAGCCCGAGGTATAGACTGCTCTAGTGCCTAGTGGTGTGGTGAGAGTGGCTCCTTTGTAGGTTGATGACAGTCCTCTTCCGACTGTACCTGGTTGTGCTGTTGTTCCTCCCCATGGTGATGATAGAGTCTGATATGGCACTGGACACTCATATTCTAGGAAGAGGCTAAAGTAAAGGGCCAGGAAGGGAATAGTGGATTATGTGGGTAGCAGCTCTGATGAGTGATTGGAGATTGGATTCTCTCTTTTTTATTTTCTCTTCTTTATTCATTGAGGGGGTGTAATTAAACATTTTTTGGTTGATGGGTTATAAATGTGTTAACCCTGGATGACTTTAGACATGTTTTGAAGTTTTTATTTTGTTTACTTGGAGGATGTTTAGACATCAGATAGGTTATACATTTTATTTGTTTGAGGGTGGTTTTTATTCATTTTCTTTATTTCTTTCATGGTTTGATTTATTTATCATTCTACTTGTTAAATGTCTACGCAATTTATGCTATCGCATTTACATATATTATGCAAAAGGGATGAGAGATATTCAAATTTAAACAAGAAGGTAAAATCCAGACCTAGTTATCTAGAAAATAATTTGGACTAATTTTATAAAGTCGGACATGAATTCCTGGTTCCATTTAATCAATCATGCAAGCAATCAATCAAAATCATGGCAAACAATCCTAAAGCTAGACCTTTAAGCTATTGAGTGTAGCCTAAATAACTCTAACCTGAAAATGACTAAATATGCATGTTTATGAGATTCTAAAAGATGAAGTGTAGCAATTGAAATACCTCCTTGAAAAAAATCAGATCATAGATTGGTAATTGGCTTGGGTAACTCGGAATGGTCGCGCTAACATAGCAACAACTGCTTAGACATTGTTCCCATCCTATATGGTGATCCAATGTTTATCCATTGGTGGGTAATGACCTAGATAAGGGCTCATGAGAGATGTATTGGTGCAATGTCGTGTCATCGGACTCATTTTGTGCAAAATAGAAAATAACAAAGATGTTTTGCATACAAGTTGTTCAAATGTGCATTTAATCTTACTAACTAATTCAAGCTGTCCTAAGGCTATGTGAGCATGTTTTCTATCTCATGCATGGCAATTTGGAGTAATTGCTTAGGATGGAGTGTTATCCTAACTAACTAATGAAGTGACTTAAGTTGAATTCAAAGCAAGTTGGCATGAGAAAGCAAGTAAACATGTGATAAAGTAAGTAGACATGTGATAAAGCAAGTAGACATGTAAGAGCATGTATTTGACATTAAACTAAGACTTGTACATGTAGAGACTAAACAAATCCCTAGCAGAGTCACCATTCTATGGACACCAGGGGGCCCACTTCGGCTCGCTTAGTGCCAACCCCTCTTCTTGGATGGAGGGTCGGGCTTTGCTTTGGAGTCACCACCAACTCGGGGTTTAACCAATGGAGTTAGACATCAGTTCTCCTCTTCCGGAAAGAGGAGAAGTCTAGACCCGAAGGTCTAGGGTTTAACTTCTAGTACTAGTTTGTGTTCCTGAGATTTAAGATTTAGGGTACGTTGTTTGGTTGCATTTGGGGAAGGCGTTTGGCACCCCGAAATACCCGCCTTATTAGGGAGACTTCTCTCATTCATACAAGTTTTAGTTTTATATCAAAGTCCACACTTTGTTAATGTTGAATTAGAAGTTTGTTGAGTTTTCTCAAGCTTAACGGCTATTTTTCCAACGCTTGAATTTAATTCAGGGTGAAAAATAGGCATTGGCTAATGAACAGTCCAGAACTGTTCCTTAATTTGTCATTTTCTAATTGCTAGAGACCCCTCATGGGTTAGGTCTTTAGAGGGGTGATGGACCCCTCTAATGGCTTACTGGTTGGTTCCTTAGGGTTAGGTGTTTACCCTAATGGAAAGGAAAGCAAGGGGAAGAAATTTTTTTTTTCTGTCTTACAATCTCAACGCTTGTTTTTCCAATGCCTGAATTTTAATTCAAGGTGAAAATCAGGCATTGGGAAAATTGATCAGGTCAGCACCTTGGTGCAGTCTTTTGAGAGGGTTTGGTGGGTCCTAACACTATGGAAACCATGGTTTAGGGAAGTTTCCTAGTGTTGCACTATGTAACCCTAGAAGTCCTGGTCATAGGCCACGTGGAGATATGATCTCCCAAAGTAGGCCACATAGTCATTTGTTATAGGCCTAACACCTATTTTTTGGTCTAATGCCTGATTGTTCAACGCCTGAATTTAATTCAGGATGAAAATCAGGCGTTGGGTGCTAAACCAGTAGCCAACTTGGGTTTTTGGGCCACCAAAGTAGGGCCCAAAGGGGTGAGGTTTCTCTATAGTCTTTACACTAACTATAGGTACTCACACTTAACCAATTTTTGAAAAAGATGATTTTTAAGATCCAAGCTTAACACCTGAAAGTCACTTCAATGCCTGAATTTTCATCCAATGCCTGTTTTTAAATATAGGCATTGGGACAGAAACAAGGTCCCACAGAGGTGCATATGCACATGAGTAACTCTTAGAGGTCAGAAATGCCTTGGGACAAGGCTGGAGAAGAATCAGGGCTCCCTGGGATGGGTCCCAGATCTCAATGCTTGATTTTTCTCCTGATGCCTATTTATTCAATGCCAGTTTTTTTAATTCACTTAAAAAATAGGCATTAGTTATTGGGAGAAAATCGAGCAGCTAGATTTCCCGATTTTGGGGCCCTTAGGGTTTTGTAAAAATTCTAAAATTAAGCATGCTAGTAGGGGATAAATACATGAACATCATATAAAAATTTAAGCATCAGATCATGCATAAAAAATTTAAATGAAAATCAGCAAATATTCACTAAAACTAGGTCTCAAAAGACCCAGTTTTTTAGGTCTGTTTAGGAGGCCACCTCGAGGCCTTCCACAGCTCCTAAATTCATGAAATTAAATCTAGAAAATCATGTATATGTCTACTCTAACATAATAAAATTTGGGCTCAAACAGACCTCTACAAAAAGCACACAAAAATCAACATGAAAATAAGTAAAAAATAAGAGCAAGTAGAAGCCGTTGAGCTTCTACCATGTACCCGAATTAGAATAGAGTTCTAGCATGAAATGGACAGCATAACAACATGCTAATTGACAGATACTGAAGAGGGGGGGATGTATTGGACTTGGGTTTAGTCTTACCTTACCTAGGGGTGATGCAAGCTTGCAAATTCTTCTTCTTCCTCCTCTTTTCTTCTTGGAGATTAGGGTTTTTTGTTGCTAACACTTACATGAATTTGGGGTTATTTATAGCCCAAAATTAGTGTAATGGAGAGCTAGGACCAAGCTTAGGGGTTGCTAAGTAGAGGGCTAGGATGATCCTTATCTTAATATAGGTAGAGGGCTAGGATTGAATTAGGTTGAAGGGTTGAGATTGAATTAGGCTAAGGGGCATGGATGGGTGACTTGGCTGGATGGAGGGGTAGATTTAGGTTGTGGTTGTTGAATGAAGGGTTGGATGAAGGGGTGTGTTATTGAGCATGGATGGGTGAATTGCATGGGAGACATGGGAGATGCCATTAGGTAAAAACCCATTGGTTTCAATCTTCAAGGGGGTGGCTTCAGATGCTAAATGGGGGGTTGTGAAGGGCTCTATAGGGATTTAAAATTTGAGATTCATATCCAATGGAAGGGGGTGAAGAATCTTGTGGGAAGATGCCTATCCAAGGGCTGCCAAAAAGGCTTAGAGATGAGAATGCATTTAATGCAAAATATCTTGATTTTAGCTCATTTGATGACTAGGGTCGCTTTTTGACTTTTTTGAACCCTCTGTCTGTCGTCACTCCTCGCAAGCTCTCAAACTCAAAAGTTATCCCAGTTAGTATCAATCTTAGAGTTCACAGATGCTCTGATCGCACAGGTTTAGTCAGGACCAAATTATAAAAAGGGCAGGGTGAAATCAAAGTTTTTTTTACCTGAAAAGCTCTTAGATGTAATTTGAGTGGAAAAGATGGTAAAATTGATCCAAGGATGGCCTAGGGATAGATGACCCCAGGTTCAGGTGATTCACAGCTTCTGACTATGTGAGATTATGGTACCTGAGCAGGAAATTAGGTCAAAAGCCATTTTTTGAGTGATTTGACAAAATTTGATAGGGAATGTTGCTTGTTTTTCTATAAAAATACCATCACGGGCTATATCCAAGAGATTTGAAGCTTCAGGAATCTTGGAGCTACAGGAGCTGACAGATTGGTCATTAAATTCCTGGGAAGTTGCAGAGAGTTTTTTGAAGCAAATTCGCATGAACAAATTGGGTTTCTATAGCTGCCTGAAGCTGGGTGAAATTGAATGGCTAGATATTCTCTAAAATAGGAGTTTATGAAATGATTTATTGAAGGCAAGGGTGAACCTGAGAAAATGGCTTTAACCTTGCTGTATTCCAAGTCCAGGAGAACTTTTAAAGGCATTATGTGTCAAATACAGACAAAACGCACTTTTTTCTAGGTTTGGGCAGAAATGACTGCTTGGGCCACAAATTTTCTGTAAAGTACTATGGATCTGATAGTCTCGAGGCTTTAAATTTATAATAGTATGACCACTGGCTATTTGAATTTCTAATTTTAAATGCACTCCTAGGAGTCAATTAAGCACCTTTTTTAGACCTAATTTGTCACGTTTTTTGAAGTATTTAAGGGAATCTTAGCAGATAGATTTTACGAAAGTTCTTACTCCTTAGACAGCTTTTTTAAGGCCTCGTGATTATGAAGAAATGGACACCGATTGATCTTGATTTGGAGGTCTAGAGAATATTCCGGCTCTATAAGAGTAAAAAGCAAAAAAATAGCCTTTTGACTGCTTGGGGAAGATTTAAGGTTTCTCAGAGGTTCAAGACTTCAAAACTCTCTTCTCAAACTTGGAGATTTGAACCTAAGGCCGAGGCCAAAGTATGGTGACTGACCTTTTTGGATTTGGAGGTCGGATGAATTTCTGAGAGCTTCTACAAGAGTCATTTCTTAGTTAGGATTATCATAGATTAAGAGATTGGCTATTGTTGTTCTCGAGCAGTGTTTGGTCTGTGATGAGTTCCTTAGAGCAGGGAGACTCAGGGATGTATAGGATCTAAAATTACACCATGTGGATTACAGGAGAGGCTCTGGGAATCCTTTAAGGGTTTAGGGGTAGATTCTCTAAGTGAAAAGGGTAAAATGCTAATTTTTTACCCACAGGTTAAAAAAAGTGAAAATGAGAATTCTTTGCCTGTGATGCTTCATGACAAGAAGGCTTATATAGGCGAAGAGATTCTATGATCTGGATGACAGATAATGGGTTCTGGGCCTTTGACGATAAAATGGCAAAATGGTAATTTTTCCATTTCTGATGCTTTACAGGAGAAAGGCTTACTGGAGGTGAAAAACTTACTAATGACATAAATGGGGTTATAAAATGTGGACCCTCAAAGTCCTGTTGGTGCTTTTGAGTGAGATTAGGGTTTGTCCTGAAG
>JAOXJP010165534.1:0-12788 GCA_025762735.1 Platanus orientalis
AAATTCAGAGCAGTTAAAGTCTATGGCTCACAAAAGCTGAGGTGCATCATCCATCTAAAGAAACCAAAGATCAATTTTATCATCTTTCGATTTTCATATTTTCTTATAGCATTTTGACACCAATGAAACCTTGATTTCAACCCCTTACCCTTGTCATAATTCGCTCCCGACTGATCCATTGTGATCGGAATGTTTGAGACTTTCAAAACAGACATTGAGTTTGTGTGTTTTTTAACACATGAATCCGAAAAGCAAGGTACCCGACAAAGAGGGCAATTTTTCATGTAATTAATGCATTTGAGATTAACTAGGTCATATTTTTTGGATTTTAGCTCATTAATGCATTCACATTATCTCATTAATGTATTCACATTAAGAGCATTAAGTCCTCACCCTTAGATGAGAATCCATCTTGTACACCCCACGTGTTCTCTCTAAGATCGATTTCAAATATCTATGGTTATGCAATTTAGCCCTAGATTTGGCACATGCAATTATAACCTTTGATTGTTTCCAACCAATCAATGAAGATGGGGTGTTTCCTAAGTATTAATCATATCCATTGGTCCTATACACCCAATACACCCCTTCTAAGATTTAAATAGCCTAATTTCAAATATATATGATTATGCAATCTAGCCCTAGATTTGGCACATGCAATTATAACATTTGATTGCTTCCAACCAATCAATGAAGATGGGGTGTTCCCCAAGTATTAATCATATCCATTGACCCTATACACCCCTTCTAAGATTCAAATAGCCTAATTTCAAATATCCATGTTGCTCCCATATGACCCTAGATTTAGCACATACACTTTAGGCCTTTGATTGCTTCCAACCAATCAATGAAGATGGTGTGTTCCCCAAGTATTAATCCTATACACCCCTTCTAGGATTTAAATATCCTAATTTCAAATACCCATGTACTCCCATATGGTCCTAGATTTAGCACCAACACCCTTAGCCCTTGGATGCTTCCAACCAATCAATGAGTTTGTGTGCTCCCTAAGTTTTTCCATTTCACCATTGATCCCATGCACCCCTATACTCCCCATGTAAGATCAAAGTTTCTAAATATCTCTAATCCAAATCCCTACTTTACCTCCTATACCTCCACTTGAACCAAAATCCCTACCCCAATTAAACCCACCAATGAGAAGGGAGCCTTGCTCCCCACTTCAAGTGATCCTAGCCATCCACCTCTCATCTCTGAAGATTAAATCTAACCTTCAAAATCACTCCCAAAACTCTATAAATATAGTGAATTTAGTGCTAAGGAGGGAGAAGATTCAAAAAAAATTATTTCAAGAGAGAGAAGAAAGAAAGGAAATGAAAGGAAAGAGAGAGAGAAAGAGAAAGAAAGTGGACGAAAAGCTCTAAGGCTGAAGTAAGTACTCCACCCATTTTATTTTTCAAAGTTTAGAATACTTAATAGTGCTGCAATTGACCCTAAAGAACTCCATTGAAAGCCCCTCATGGTAGGACATAGGGGACCCCTTTTAATGATTTTTTCTGACTAGTTAGAGGCGCAGAGGCCATAACTCTCTCCATATAGAGAGTTAAGGTCTCAAATTTATATGGTAGGTCACTGACATAGTGACCTACCTACCCACAAATTTTCACATGAATTGTATTTTATTTTACCCTCGAAATGGCCACTTGATCACTAATTTGAAGTGTTTCTGCACTTCACAATTTGAGTCAAGTGGGGTGTCCAAATTTTAATTTACTTTGTATATCTTGTTTCTACTTGATTCCTTTTTTATTTATTAGATAACTGATGTATATGATTTATTTAATTTTTGTGTTCCATTTTATTTCACATTTGGTATTTTCCTAGAATTTTCTTTGAGTTCTTTTTATGTTGTTCCTATTTTGCACTAAATTTAGTCATCCAACTTGTTTGTTCAATAACCCCCTATGTGCTTGTTTTTTTTATCTAATTTTATTACAATAGTCTTATAATAATGTTAAAACATTCCCTGTAAAATTTGAGCCCAATCCCATATGTATAACTTCGGAAATGGGCTCCACAACCCTCAGATTTCACAAAGGTCTGTGCAAAACGGCACAGAACCCACCCCTTTTGGAAATTCCAAAAAGGGGTCTATCCTTGGCCAATGGGTATGAAATTTTTTAGAGACATATGTGAGGTCATAAACTATCTCTCCATAAAATTTGAGACCTATTGGAACTCAGGAGGTGGCCCAAAACCCCAAAAAATAGGCTGCTGGTTTTTGACTCAAAACCAGTACGCCTGAATTCCAACTTGGAATTCAGGCGTACTTAAAGATCAGGCGTATACCTATTTTAGGCATACTATGAAAGCATGCTCATTATACCTTGTTGGAAAGATCTCTCTCTTAGCTTTTCAAAGAGACTGACCACGCTCAATTCTGAGTTGTATGGAGAGAGATATGTATGTTTAACTGCAGACTGACCAGAATACGCCTGAATTCCAACTTGGAATTCAGGCGTACCTAAAGATCAGGTGTATACCTATGTTAGGCATACTATAACGTTATGATCAGTATACCTTGTTGGAAATATATCTCTCTTAGCTTTCCAAAGAGACCAACCACGCTCAATTCCGAGTTGTATGGAGAGAGATATGTACGTTTAAGTGTAGACTGTCCAGCATATGCCTGAATTCCAACTAAGTTAGAATTCCGACGTACTTGAAGATCAGGCGTACAACCTGGAGATCAGGCATACTAATAAAAATCACCTTAAAACTCTCCTACTTTTATACATTGCTTAATGAAAATGAAATGAATGTTTAGGTCAGAGGAGCCACCCTAAAAAGGTGGGTAGTTGGGGTGCCTAACACCCTCTCCAATTGCAACCAAACAGCTTACCCAGATCCCTGTAAACCAGACCAAAAGAGAGTCAAACACCTAGGCCCAAGTGCCTAACCCGGGCCTTAAAAAGCCTGAACCCTCCCTTCCCCTGGAAAGGAGGCAGACATCTAACCCCATCTGTAAAAACCCGAGTTGGTGGCGGCTCCAAACAACCCCGAAGTGGGTCGCGGATTTCCTTTCCGCGATGTCCACAACATATAATGTTATTATGGGGAGGCTAGCTCTGAATCATATGAAGGCCATCACCTCCACTTATCATCTACTGATGTGTTTTCCCATAGAGAAAGGAGTAAGGGAAGTCAGAGGTGACCAAGCGATCACTTAGGAGTGCTACACTGCATCCTTGGGAGGCAAAGGGTCGAAGGAATCCCTCACCATCAATGACCTGAAAGATAGAGACAACACTCGTCGAGAGCAAGCCGGCCCCATGGAAGAGTTGGAAGAGTTAAGGATTGATCTTAAGAGACTAGAGCAGGTCATCCAAGTCGGACAGAAGCTCTCAGTAGAATTGAAGTGTCACATGCAAAAGCTCCTCGCCATGCACAAGGATGTCTTTTCATGGACTCATGTGGATATGATTGGGATCGACCCAAAGGTGATGACCCATAGGCTGGGCGTTGACCCCTTTGTGAAGCTAATCCATCAAAAGAAAAGAGCTTTTGCACTTGAGAGGAACCAGTCAATCGCATAAGAAGTAGACAAGTTGCTGAGGGCTAGGTTCATACGAGAGGTTACTTATCCCGATTTGATTGTCAATGTAGTCCTAGTAAAAAAAGTAATAGAAAATGGAGAATGTGCATAGATTTCACGGACCTCAATAAGACATGCCCCAAATATAGTTTCCCCCACCCCAAGATAAATTCATTGGTAGATTCTACTTTATGGCATGCCCTACTTAGCTTCATGGATGCCTTCTCTAGGTATAACCAGATCTGAATGTAGGAGGAGGACCAAGAGAAGACATCCTTTATAACCAACCGAGGGACATACTACTATAGAGTCATGCCGTTTAGGCTAAAGTATACAGGAGCCACATACAAAAGGTTAGTCAACTGTGTGTTCAAGAATCAAATTGGGAGGAACATGGAAGTCTATGTCAATGATATGCTAGTGATGAGCTAGTAGTGGAGAAACACCTTAAAGATCTAGAAGAAACCCTCGACACTCTTGAAAAATACTAGATGAAACTAAATCTAGCCAAGTGTGCCTTTTGGGTATCTGTTGGAAAATTCCTCAGCTTCATGGTCTCCCACAGGGGGATTGAGGCCAATCTCGAGAAGGTTAAAGCCATCTTAGACATAAAGCCCTTGTATACCACCAGAGAGATTCAATGATTGGCGGGATAGTTGGCAGCCCTAAGCTGATTCATTTCCAAATCCATAGATAGATGCCTCCCATTCTTTCACCTCTTGAGGAAAGCTTTCGAGTGGAGTGAGGAATGCGACTAGGCATTTCAGGGTTTAAAAGACCATTTGGGAAGTCTACCCCACCTCTGCTGAACCACACTAGGAGAGACCTTGTACTTATATTTGGTGGTGTCTGAGGTTGTAGTGAGTTTCATTTTGATCCAAGAAGAAGAACATGTCCAAAAACCAGTGTACTATGTTAGCAAGGCACTCCACGAAGCCGAGCTGAGATACCCGCTGATAGAAAAGCTAGCTTACGCGCTAGTGATTACTGAAAGAAGACTGAGACCCTATTTCCATGCCCATACTATAATGGTATTGATCGACCAACCATTGAGAGAGGTATTGCAAAAGCCAAAAGTCTCAAGATGCCTGGTTAAATGGTCGGTAGAGCTTGGTGAATGTGATATACAGTACCTACCGAGGGTCACAGTCAAAGGGTAAGTACTAATAGGGGCAAGGCTAGATATTAAATATATATGGGTCTTTGACTGGCTCAACCAGTGGATCAAGTTTGCTCTTAACCACCCTAGAAGGAATTGAGCTTGAATATGTTATCTACCTCGAATTCAAAGTCACAAACAATGAAGTAGAATATGAAGCACTGATCACCAGCCTAACAGTGGCATGCAAAGCAGGAGCCAAGGAAATTGTTGTTCTTACTGATTCCAAACTAGTAGAGGATTAAGTGATAGGGGAGTATGAGGCAAAGAAAGACAAAATGAAGGGATACCTAACAAAGGTGAACAACTTCATACCCAGATTCGACAAGTTTGAGATCAAACATACACCTAGAAATAAGAATGAGCATGCCAACTGATTGGCTCAGCCGGCATCTGACGTCCAACATACCATGGGTGGCCAGGTGCTTTTCGAGCACCTCACCGAGATGAATATATAGGTTTTGATGACTAAGGGGTCGAGATAGTGAAACGAGGGGACAATTAGATTACTCTGATCATACGATTCCTCAGAACATGAGAACTCCCAAAGGACAGGAAATAAGTAGGGAAGATTAAATTCAGGGCGAGTCAGTACACCATAATGGGGGACACTCTCTACAAACGAATCTTCACTCTACAATACCTAAGATGACTGTCACCCCTAGAAGTAGATTATGCCATGAGAGAGATTCACAAGGGGATATACAGTAACCATTCAAGTAGTCAGGACCCTAGTGTACAAGTTCATCTGAGCTGGATATTATTGGCCAACCATGTAGGCGGATGCTATGGATAATGTCCAAAGATGGGATAAATGCAAAAGATTTTCAAACATTCCCCGATTATCGGTCGAGGAGCTAACCCCCATAGCTAGACCGTGGCGCTTCACCTAGTGGGGAATAGACATAACAGGCCCCCTCCCTCTGGCTAAGAGACAAATGAAATTCATGTTTATGGCTATCGACTACTTCACCAAGTGGGTCAAAGGCGAAGCATTGGCAACCATAATTGAGAGAAATATACAAGATTTTGTTTGGAATTCCATCGTGTGTCAGTTTAGTATACCATAAGTGCTAGTCATAGATAATAGGAGGCAATTTGGTAACCAACAATTCTGAGAGTTTTGCTCTCAGTTGGGTATTAAGAATCACTTCTCCTCTCTAGGACATCCTTAGGCTAATGGTTAGGTGGAGCTAACCAATAGAAAAATATTAAAAATGACTAAAATCAGACTTAAGACGTCGAAAGGATTGTGGCTGGAGGAATTGCCTAGAGTCCTATAGGTGTACAGAACCACCCCACAGAGCCCTACAGGGGAAACACCATTTGCCCTAGCCTTCGGAAGTGAAGTAGTTATACCTGCAGAGATTGGACTAGCAAATCTCAGATTACAACAACATGATACTAGGTAGGGAGAAAATGAGCTATGATTGAATCTAGACCTCATGGAAGAAAAAAAAAAAAAAGACTGAGGCTTCGCTTCGAGTAGTGCCATACTAGCAAAAATGAAATATTATAATTCAAGGGTCCAACCACAAAGATTTAGTGAAGGAGAGTTGGTATTATGCAAGATGAACACTGTGAACCAAATTCCAAGGGATGACAAGTTGGGGCCAAACTAGGAAGACCCATAACGAGTAGTGTAAGGTCATCCCGACCAAGCACCCACTACTTAGAAATACTAGAAGGGAGGCCTTTACCCCGACCATTGAATGTTGAGCATTTAAAAAGGCATCACCAGTTAAGACTACATGTAAAACAAATTATAGAATAATAAAACTCTTATCCTTTATAAATATGTGTGTTGCATAAACAGGTGCTGAGTGTAGAAAAAAAGGGCTTAGACCATGAAAATGGCTAAGTCTAGAAGAACAACCATTGATCTACAATAGGTGCTGAGCGTTAAAAGGATAGACTAAGACCATGAAAATGGCTAAGTATGGAAGAACGACCCTCGATCTATAATGAGTGCTGAGTGTCAAAAGGACGGGCTTAGAACATGAAAATGGCTAAGTTTGACAGAATGACCCTCGATCTACAATGAGTGTCGAGTGTCAAATGGACAGGCTTAGACCATGAAAATGGTTAAGTTTAGAAGAACAACCCTTGATCTACAATAACTGTTGAGCATCAGAAGGATGGACTTAGACCATGAAAATGACTAAGTTTGGAAGGACCCTCGATCTACAATGAATGCCGAGTGTTGGAAGAATGGGCTTAGACCATGAAAATGGCTAAGTTTGGAATAATTACCCTCGATCTACAACATGTGTCGAGCATTAAAAGGACATAGTTAGACCATAAAAATGGCTAAGCTTGGAAGAACGACCCTCGATCTACAATGAGTGCTGAGCGTCAAAATGACGGGCTAAGACCATGAAAATGGCTATGTCTGGAAGAACGACCATCGATCTACAATAAGTGCCAAGCATCGGAAGGATGGACTTAGACCATGAAAATGATTAAATCTGAAAGAATGACCCTCAATCTACAATGAGTGTTGAGCATCGAAAGGATGGGCTTAGACCATGAAAATGGCTACGTCTGGAAGAATGACCCTCAATCTACAATGAGTGCTGAATGTTATAAAGACTAGCTTAGATCATAATAGCCAAGTTTGGAAGAACGACCATCGATCTACAATAGGTGTTAAGCGTCAGAAGGATGGACTAAGACCATGAAAATGGCTAAGTACAAAAGAACGACCCTTAATCCATACTAAGTGTCGAGTGTCAAAGGATGGGCTGAGAACATGGAAATGGCCAAGTCTGGAAGAATGACCCTCGATAAATAATGAGTGTTGAGCATCAGAAGGGCAGGCTTAAACCATGAAAATGGCTAAGTCTGAAAGAATGACCATCGATCTACAATAGGTGTTGAGTGTCGGAAAGATGGATTTAGACCATGAAAATGGCTAAGCCTAGAAAAATGACCCTCGATCTACAACAAATGTCGAGTGTTGGAAGAAAGGGCTTAGACCATGAAAATGGATTAGTCTAAAAGAACGACCCACAATCTACAACGAGTGTCGAGAGTTGAAAGGATGGCCTTAGACCATGAAGATGACTAAGTCCGAAAGAGCAACCCTCGATGAGAACAGGTGCTGAGCATCGAAAGGATAAATTTCGACAAGGAAAATGGCTAAGTCCAAAAGAACAAACCTCGATATACAATAAGTGCCAAGTGTCGAGCGTTGGAAGGACAAGCTTAGACCATGAACATGGCTAAGTTTAGAAGAACAACCCTTGATCTACAACCAGTGCTAAGCAATGGGAGGATGAACATAGACCATGAAAATGGCTATGTCTAGAAGACCGACCCTTGATCTACAACAAGTGTTGAGCTTCAGAAGAATGAACTTAGACCTTGAAAATGGCTAAGTTTAGAAGAAGGACCCTTGATCAACATCAAGTGCCGAGTGTTAGAAGGGCGGGCTTAGACTAAGAAAATGGCTAAGTCCAATAGAATGATCATCAATCTATAACAAGTGCCGAGTGTTAGAAGGACAGACTTAGACCATGAAAATGGCTAAGCCTGAAAGAACGACCCTCTATTTACAATGAGTGTTGAGCATTGAAAGGATGGGCTTGGACCATAAAAATGTTTTAGTCCAGAAGAACAACCCTTGATCTACAATGAGTGCTGAGCATCAGAAGGATAGGCTCAAACCATGAAAATGGCTAAGTCTAGAAGAATGACCCTCAATCTACAACGAGTACCGAGCATTGGAAGGATAGGCTTAGACCATGAAAATGGCTAAGTTTGGAAGAACAGTCGTCGATCTATAACGAGTGTTGAGTGTCGGAAGGATGGGCTTAGACAATGAAAATGGATAAGTCTGGAAGAATGACCCTTGATCTACAACAAGTACTGAGCGTCAGAAGGATGGACTTAAACCTTAAAAAATGGTTAAGTCTAGAATAACAACCCTCGATCTGTAATGAATGCCAAGTGTTGGAAGGACAGGCTTAGACCATAAAAATGGCTAAGTTCGAAAGAACAACCCTCAATCTACAATGAGTGTTGAGCATCAGAAGGATGGGCTTAGACCATGAACGTGGATAGTTCTACGAGAACGACTCTTGATCTACAATGAATGCCCAACGTTGGAAGGATAGACTTAGATCATGAAAATGGCTAAGTCTAGAAGAATGACCCTTGATCTACAACGAGTGCAGAGCATCAAAAGGATGGGATTAGACCATAAAAATGGCTAAGTACGAAAGAATGACTATCAATCTACAATAGGTGCCGAGCGTCAAAAGGACAGACTTAGACCATGAAAATGGCTAAGTCTAGAAGAACGATCCTCGATCTACAATGATTGCTAAGTATAAAAAGGACGAGCATAGACCCCAAAAATGGC
Organism: Platanus orientalis; assembly: GCA_025762735.1. Classification (NCBI taxonomy): domain Eukaryota; kingdom Viridiplantae; phylum Streptophyta; class Magnoliopsida; order Proteales; family Platanaceae; genus Platanus; species Platanus orientalis. The sequence continues at coordinate 9,079 of JAOXJP010165534.1, forward strand.
TAAGTTTGGAAGAATGACCCTTGATCTACAATGACTGTCGAGCATCAAAATGATGGGCTTAAACCATGAAAATGGCTAAGTCTAGAAGAATGACCCTCAATCTATAATAGGTGCTAAGCATCGGAAGGAAGTTCTTAGACCATAAAATTTGCAATGTCCAAAAGAACGACCATCGATCTACAACAAGTGTCAAGCGTTAGAAGGACAGGCTTAGAGCATAAAAATGGTTAAGTCTAGAAGAATGACCCTTGATCTACAATGAGTGCCGAGCATCGGAAAGACAGGCTTAGACTATGTAAATGGCTAAGTCCAAAAGAACGACCTTGATCTACAAAAAGTACCAAATGTCAAAAGGATCGACTTAGACCTTTAAAATGGCCAAGTCTTAAAGAATGACCATCGATCTACAATGGATGCAGAACGTTGGAAGGATGGGTTTAAACCATTAAAATGGCTAAGTCTGGAAGAACGACCCTCGATCTACAATGAGTGCCATGCGTTTGAAGAACGTGCTTAAACCATGAACGTGGTTAAGTCTAGAAGACTGACTCTCGATCTACAACAAGTGTTGAGTGCTGGAATGATAGGCTTAGACCATGAAAATGGTTAAGTCCAAAAGAATGACCCTCGATCTACAATGAGTACCAAGCGTTGGAAGGATGGGCTTAGACCATGAAAATGGCTAAGTTTGGAAGAACGACCATCGATCTACAATGAGTGCTGAGTGTTAGAAGGACAGGCTTAGACCATGAAAATGACTAAGTTCAGAAGAACGACCCTCGATCTACAACAAATACTGAGCATCGAAAGGATGGACTTAGACCATGAAAATGGCTAAGTCTAAAAGAAATATCATCGATTTATAGTGAATGCCGAGCATTAGAAGGATGGGCTTAGACCATAAAAATGGGTAAGTTTGGAAGAATGACCCTTGATCTACATTAGGTGCCAAGCATCAAAAGGATGGGCTTAGACTATGAACATGGCTAATTCTAGAAGAACGAGTCTTGGTCTACAACGAGTGCCGAGCATCGGAAGGATGAGCTTAAACCATGAAAATGTGTAAGTTTGGAAAAATGACCCTCGATTTACAATGAGTTCCGAGCATTGAAAAGGCGGACTTAAACCATGCTAATGGCTAAGTCTAGAAGAATGATCCTTAATCTACAACAAGTGTCGAGCGTCGAAAGGATGGGCTTAGACCATGAAAAAGGATGAGTCTAGAAGAACAACCCTTGATCTATAACAAGTGCCGAGTGTTGGGAGGAAGGCATTCCATTCAACAAAATGACCCTTGATCTATAACGAGTGTGAAAATAAATAATGAGAAAATAAGGGAATTCATTCAACAAAAGATCCATTTACTAAAAAATAGAAGGTCGTTGGCCATAAAAAAAAGAAAAAGAAGAAAAACATAGAAAACCCTTGGTCTGTTCAAGAGACTCACAACATGGTGGAGTCTCAGAGGGCGCAACAGTGGAGAGCCTCAAACCCACTGATATAGAACTCGGTGGTGATATCATCAAAGGTGTCGGACTTGCAAACAGTCGTGAGTGCAGCCTTTACAACCGCCTCTTTCTAGGTTGCCCAGGATCCCTTCAAGTCCTTAAGGGACTTCTGTAGGATAATCACCCCAGACTTCTCACCCTTCAGTTGTTCTTGAGTCTCTTCTAGAGTGGCCTTGGTCCATTTCAGAATGTTTTCCATCTTGGTGAGCCTTCTCACCATAAAAATCGATCAGCATCAGCTTTAGAGAGCTTCTTTTGAAGCTCACTGATTACACCTCTGAGGCGAGTTGATGGCTGGTGTCAGCACCCAATTTTGGCCCAAGGACTAGAGGTTTCTTTCAATGGGCAGCACCGGTTCTTTAGAATAGGCCTTTAGGTATGTTCGAAAACCAAGGACAAACTCCCATTTTTAGGCCATTCTCATTCTTTCCTAATCCGGCACCCTAAACCCACAATTTTTCCCTAAGATCTCTATAGGACTTGCTTTCTTCATCTTCATATCCTTACTTCCAATCTCGTAGTTTTCTAAATGGTTGTTCCAAGTTTGGTCACATTTACCTGAAAAATTACGATTTTACCCCTCATCAAAGGTGGACCATTGAATCTTATCATACAAGTACCAAATGACCAATCAAGAGTCACGAATGCATCTAGAATGGTCCAAAACTTAGAAATAGAATGTTTGATCATCAAATTCCGTAATATCATGTTTAGATGAATCTTGACCCTTGATTTGAAATCTTTCAAAATTTGATCAAAATACACCCTCAATGATCAATCTGACAACATAGACGTGTTCAGAACACCCCAAATATTTGAAATGGAGTGTTTGTTCATCAAAATCTATTGTTTCAAGTTTTGGTGAATCTCGACCCTCAATTTAGAATCTTTCAAATTCTAAGCAAAGTACACATTGAATGATCAATCGGACATAGTAAATGGATTAGGCATGCATCAAAACCTTCGGGTACCAATTACAACTTTCAGAATCTATTTCTAAACCCTCCATCATACCATGCAAATCATGACTATCCGATCAATCACTTTGAAGTTTTAGATCGAAAATCAGATGCCACCATGATGACCCGAGTCATTGATTTAGCCAAGGGAATGGATCTGATTGAATTGGACAGATCTAAATCAATGAAATCTCAAGGAAGTCTACCGAACTACGATGCACTACGAAGCACTGAATCAATGCCATTACTTGACAAGTAGCACAATCTAATCTAATATTATAAGGTCAAATCCAAACCAAATTAAATAAAAAAATAAAAAAATAAAAAAATATATCAAATAATACCAAATAAAAATAAAATCTTATAGATTCATATTTGTTATTCCATGAGAAAATCACTCACTATCACCATCTTTCTCTCTCTTCTCCCTATATGAAAAGGAAAAGGGGAAGATTCCCCTGCCATGGATTCACGCTAATTTTTATATTTTTCCATAATTTCTCCCTATATCTCACCTAGCACCTTCCTATTCTACTAAGGGTATCTAATCCCCTAATCATCTCCATTCTCCCTAACCTTCCATATCTCTTTACCTCTTTTGGATGTCCAACACTCTAAACCAGCCCATAATGAAAGGTGGACATAAGTGGAAATATCTGCCCAACTAGACAGGGATGCTCTCTCTCAAACGGTCACCAAAAAAAAAAAAAGAACTATTAGTACTCCTCTCATGCACTCAAAAAGGGGGGCTCTCTCTCTCTCGCTAAGGGATTTTCTCAATATTTCTTCTCCACCTTACTCCCTACCTTGAGCGACAGCCTTTTTCTTTCTCTTTAAGTCATTGACCAAACCAGTCCACCTGATGGGCTACCTTCAAAATCACTTACTCTCTTTCCCCAGGGGATTGGGGGAACACACATGCAACACTACTAAAGGATATAGTGCTGAAAGGCCTAAAAGTGCTGCCCAATCTTGAGAAGAAATCCCACCTGTGCAGACATTAAAAGAGGTAAATATCTCTTTATACTTTATGTTATTATTTCTGTGTTTGTTTCATCTCTTGCTACATGCGCTTAGTTGTCTATATGCTGTGCAATCTCTGTTTCAATGTTGTATTCTTTCTTTATATTTTATTTTATTATTTCTATGTTTGTTCCATCTCTTGTTACATGCACTTAGTTGTCTATATGTTGTGCAATCTCTGTGTCAATGTTGTATTCTTTCTTTATACTTTGTTTTATTG
>JAOXJP010165545.1:0-12788 GCA_025762735.1 Platanus orientalis
GTTAGACCAGCCAAGTCTATGTGAAGAAGTTCTAGGGGTCTAGTAGTCCCAATAGATGTAACTTTCTTGTGTGAGACCCTAGTTTGCTTCCCCATTTGACAACTCTTGCAAATTGGGTTATCAACCTTGTTTAGCTTAGGAAGGTCTTTGACTATCCCCTTCTTGCTAAGTCTTGCAAGGTCCCTAAAGTTGAAATGTCCTAATATTTGATGCTAAAGTTTGGTCTTATCCTTTTGGGTCAAAAGACAAGTGTCCTCTTGTTGGGAATGAGGATCAATGACATAGCAATTGTCACTTGTCCTTACTCCTTCGACTAGGATGTTGTATTCTTTGTGATCCTTGAACACACATTCATCCTTGCTGAATTACACTATATATCCTTTGTCACATATTTGACTGATGCAAATTAAATTGTGTTTAAGGCCTTGCACATAAAGATCTTCGGTGAGTTGAGGAATGTCAGGGGCTACAATGGTTCCTACCCCAAGTATTTTGATGGTGTTCCATCGCCCAAAGTAACATATCCACCTTGAGCTTCCTCTAGCTAGGTGAAGAGCTCTCTCTCACCAGACAAGTGCCTAGAGCACCCGCTATCAAGATACCACCTTAATGAGCTTCCGACTCTCAGTGTGGTATGAATGATCAAGCACTTTAGATCATCCTTTCTAACCCAAACCCTCTTAACCTTAGGAGATTGAGAGACTAGGTCCTTTCTTTGAAGATTTCTATTTTTAATATTTTAAAAATGGTTTCTTTTCTTGGCATTCTTCCTATTTGGTGTTTTCTTTGCTTGCATTCTTTGGGACTTGATGTCACTGGCCCTTTTTCTATAATCCACAATCATGTGCCCTTCTAAGTCACAATAGTAGCAATAGAATGTGGTCCTTCTTAGTGTATAGGATTGTATTGTTTTCCTTCTAGATTGTTAATTGTAGAAGGGTTGAGGGCCTCTTCTAGGATTCCCATTTTGACTAGATTACACTCTAGTCTTCCTAGAAGTGAAGGCTTTCACTTGAGCTCCTTCATAAATGGAAGTCCTATTTGCTTGATATGTATTCCATGCCTCATTGGCATACGAATAAGGTTTGCTCATTCCTTAAGCTCCTTTGTAGGAAGATGCTTGATTGGTTTTAGGTTTACTCCCAACCACTTGTGCATAGGATCTTGATTGGGGTTGCATAGACTTCTCCCAATCTCTACATTGTCTCATAGGTACTTTACCTTTAAGTGAAGTAGATGTGTTCTTCTCAACCTTGTTTGACCTTTTGATAGGTCTAAGAGGCTCCAACTTTTCTTTTCCCTTGTAGGAGGGTCGTGGAGGCGGTTGAGTAGATCCTTTGGCTTTGACAAAGCTATTCTTAAGCTTTTGAGTTGAAGTGGAAGCAATGGCTTTGAAATAACCAAGTCTGGTCATATCCCCATACCCTTTACCCATTTTAAGCCTCTTCTCAAACTTCCAATTTCCTTAGGCAATCATTGAGATGTTCTTCCTCTTATCTTCTTCAAGCTCCTTGTTTTCTTGAGGTAATCAAGGGACTTCCTTGTGAGTTGAGCACAAGTTAAGTTGAGAGTCTTGTTCCTCTCATTTATTATCTTGACTTGGTAATCCAACTCTTGGATGAGTGAGACATCACTATTTGACTCATTATTTTCCTCTTCCAAAGTTTTGAGCTTCTCCTCTATCTCAAGAACCTTGTTGGATAATTTTTATTATCCTCAAGAAGTTTTTCCTTCTCTCGCTTCCTATTAACTAGTTCTAAGCATAGAAATAACCTAGAGTCATTGAGCTTCTTCTCTAGTTCTACTATTTTTAGACTCATCTCTTCCTTTTCACATAAGAGCAAGTAGTTTTCTTTGGAAAGATCTTTCTCCTTTTCATTTTCCGAAGAAGACTCTTGTTTAAGAGAGGAGAAGTGTTTTTGTGGGATTTTGACTTTTTAGTTAATTCAATGATTTTCCTTTTGAGTTGTTTGTTTTTCTTTTACAACTCAACACTTTGTACAAAGAGGTCATCAAATGTCTCTTGTGCATTATAAGTCTCCTCCTCTTCTTCATATTATCCCTCATCTTCACTTGAGTCACTAGACTCCAACAGTGAACTCATAGGAGTCCCAAAGGCTATAACAGCCTTGATCTCTTGTGAGGGAGTTTCCTCACGACTTTGAGATTTATGTTCCGAAGTCTCAGACTCATCATCCGATGTGGCCACCATGGCCTTGCTTCCTAACTTGTACTTGTTTTTTTTATTGCCATATTCTTTGGCAATGTGCCCCCTACCTTTGCATTCATAGTAAATGGGTGGTTCTTTGGAGAAGTTCTTCTTTTTATAACCGGGGTAGGACTTTCTCATTTGTTTGTTCTTGGAGTAATCATTGGTATTTCTCCTAAATAACTTCTTGAACTTCTTGGCAACAAGGGCCAAGTCATCATCCGAATCTTCATTTAATTCAAAGGGCTCTCTACCTTAAGGGCAATGCCCTTTTTCTTGGTAGGTTCCTTTATGGTTGTTGCAAATGTTTGAAGTGAACCAATCAACTCCTCTAACTTCATGACTTCTAGGTCTCTGCTCTCCTCTATCGCAGTAACCTTAGGCCTAAACCTTTTGGGTAGGGACCTAAGTACTTTCCTAACCACTTTGGACTCGAGAATGTCTTCACCTAGACTCCTCATGATGTTCACCAAGTTTGACAACTTGGCATTAAACTGAGAGATTTCTTCATCTTCCTCCATTCTAAGAGCTTCAAGTTGTGTCATGTACATTTGAATCTTAGACATCTTTATAACGCTTACACCCTCATGGATAACTAAGAGAAGCTTCTATGCTTCCTGTGCCATCTTGAGATGAGCTATCCTCCTAAACTCATCCGGGACTAAGCCACTAGCTATGGCATTCAATGCCCTAAAGTTGAACTTGTGAGCATCGGATTCGGAGGGAGTCCACTCATTCCTAGGTTAGCTAGGATGTGTATAGCCATCAACAATCATACTCCATACCCTAAGGTCATAGGCATTTAGGAATATCTCCATTCGAGATTTCCAATATTCATAGTCAATTCCATTGAAAAATGGAGGGGTACTAATAAACATGTCACTCTCTTCTCTAACCATCTAGGATTTCTAACTATGATCTTACTCTGGATGTTAAGCCCTTTGTGAGTAACCTAGGCTTTGATACCAATTGAAATGTCAAGAAAGTAATCCTAGAGGGGGGTGAATAGGATTTCTTAATTTAATTAACCCCTTTTTAAATTGTCTTATGGATGTTATTAATTACTTTTACATTTAGCTCAATTAAGTGAGTGTGTGCTTCAATGTAACTACTCAAGAGCAACATCAAGCAAGAGTAATATAGAGTATAACGATAGAGAGACAAGCAATCACACAACCACAAGCCACAACACAAGATTTTTAATGGTTCGGCACTCGGGCCTACGTCCACTCTTCATAAGCTCACTACCGAGCTTAAGTATATTTCATTTAGGTACTATTACAACCTAGGTCAATATACAAACCTAACTACTTGCTTAATGGCAAGCAAATATTACCACAATATGGTTGATGTTGCTAGTTACTCAAATATGGAATGTTCTTTGTTGAGCTAGTATGCCTTAGCTACCCACAAGCTCCAAGTACTTAACTTTAGTGCTCCTTGAGCTCAACCAAAAGTGAGTTCCTCTTGGGAATGTGTTCACCACAACCTCTCCTCAATAGTAGAAGTGATGCTCAATAGAAGAGAAGAAATGAGAGAGAGAAGCGTAGAATGCTAACTACTAAAGCTCAATCATTTGAAGGCAATGGAGGTTTGCACAGTGAAGGGGGCTCTAAAAATAGTATGCCTCAGTTCTCTCAAAAATTAATTTGGAGTGTTAAAGAGTACTTACCCTAAAGGGAAAAAATCATTTTTATAGTAGTGAGGAGCATCCACAACCTTAGGGTAGGCATATGGCAAAAAGAGAGGCATTTGGGCATTTAGATATGTAAAAACTGGGTTTAAATTTCAAAAATCTCGCCAAAACTTTTGTAAATTTTTTTTCCAAAAATACCCACCAAACCGATTTGGGCTCTAAATCGATTTTAAAACCCGCAATCGATTTCGACTGCCTATTAGACCCCAAATCGGTTTGGGGTTTCGCGACCTATTTTGGTTTTGGGAAAAATCTCAAAACTCTTATCGAAACTGATTTCGGCTTATCGGTTTAGGGCTTGGGAGTACTCGACTGAAATACAAAATCAGCCTCGAAACCGATTATGCCGACTAAATTTTTTGCATTTTAATTTTTTAAGTTGATTTTTATGTTGTCCTTTGAGATCTTGATTTGGGTATTCTCAAGGGACCTAAACCATGTTTATGTTCATTTTAAGACACAAAAAATGATATGCATGCATGTGATATGCCTTCTTTGGTGTGCCTCTTTCCCGTGTTCTTCCTTAGGTCTTTGGTGCTTTTTGGCTTCATGAGTTGAACATGTGAGATCACATAAGACACTTACAAGACTCCTAACACTACCTAAATGCCCATTGGATTAACATACTTCAACAATGGATGAATTAATGTGTAAGTTTTACACCACTACGTTGACTAGACTCAACTGAATTTTCAAGTAGGCTTTTGGGCCCAAATTTGTGTTATTAAACAATGCTAATAATTTATAATTTAGTTCCAACTAATAATCATAAAAACACGGATATTTTCTATAGCTATAGCAATAAATATATATCTCATGCAAATTCTACAACAAAAATTTTCTAAGTAACTAGCTACTTCAGAAACATTCAATTGAGAACAATCCATATAGAAAGAACAGAACATTGTTTGCAGTAAATAAATTAATAAAAAATAAGAATAAATGTTAGAAAGATCTTATTGGTTTTATGTCAAGGTGTGGCAATAGACATTGTCCTTAATGGGTATTCACCTCCCCTTATTCCAATGCAGCAGCGATATTCCAGTGACCACCCCAGGATTCAATGATACTAATCTTCTCGGACCCTACACAGTATGAGAAGAACAACAAATGGAAATATATGTAGTTCCAACTTGAACAAATAAATAAATAAATCGTTAAGAAAACTGAAATAATCTTAGAGAAGTTTAAAGACTGTTGTAGAGGAATTTCCTTTCAATCTCGGTTTTTTCTGTGCTCGTGAATGAAGGTAGACCTTTCTTAAATAGATAATGAAAAGGTTCCTTTTGAATGATCTCTTCTTCAACAAGTAAGTTTTTTCTTCAAGAATAGTTGTTTATGTAGGTCTTCCACAATGGTCGTCTCTCTTCAGCGGGTCTCTTAACTAGTGTCATTTTGTAGTATGAGTATTTTCCTTAACGGGCTTCCTTTAAATGGGATTCTACCTTTCTTGACAGGCCTCTTTTAATGGGATTCTCCAAAAGAAAAATAAATTGAGTAAACAATATAGTGTGATGTGTACACACACACCACACCACAACACGCCATGGCTAGGTTCAGTTTGGAGCAGTGGGTTGGCGCATGCACGTAATGCAAACAAACAATCCAACCAAACCTCTCTCTCTCCATGGGATGCGATGCTTTGGTTTTTTTGAAAACCGATTTTACAGTTTTAGACCGATACACCCTAACCTTTGTGTATGGGGACATGGGGGAGTAGAATATTTGCTCTTGTTTTGCTAGTATAAAGAATTTGTAAATTTAGAAGCTATCTAGGCCCTGTTTGGATTGGACAATGCATTAGAAAATCCTATTGCTATTGAAAAATCTTAGAACCATAATCAAATACCTAGGGGTGTCAATTAGGCTACGCTCAGCTCAGCTAAGGCCAACCCAAGCCTAGCCTAAAATAAAATGCATGGGCCCGAACCCAGCCTAATTTAATAAATCAGTCTTCGGGCCAATTCGGGTAATTCTAGAGTAACAACCTAATAATTTTAGATTGGGTTGTGGCCCATTGGCTTTAAAAGTCAAATCTATTAACATATCGAATTGAGTTGGAGCTCATGGGCTTTAAAAATTGAATTTATGAAATAAATCATCATAATTTATATACTTCAAGATGGGCTTTAGACTAAGGTCATTCAAATTAAGAAAATTCAAGCACACTCATGTATTAAGATTACACTTAGTTTTGGATCAAGCTTCGGACTGAGTTGGGCTGGCTTCGCATTAAAAAGGCTTGGACCTGAGCCTAACCCAAAAATCACTTCAGGGCTAATGCTTGGGTTCGAGCCTAGGCTAGCCCAACTCGAAATTCAACTTGCTCAGCCCTAGCATTCTTCGGGCTGACCAAGTTGGGCTCTGCCCAATTAACAGCTTTAATATCAAGAAATTCTTTCCTCAAACCTACAAATTTTGGCAATTAATAAATTTTGTGTGTTCTTCAAAGTTGCTAAAAGCCCAAAAGTTGACTTAACAATGGGAACTTTGATATTTCAATTTGGAAGTTAGTGTAATGGTAAGTGGCAAAAGGAATAGAAAGATCATTGTCCTCTCTCAAGAGCCCGAACCTTAAATCCACAATGAAAAAAATAGGGAAACCCAAGATAAATAACTTTGATTTAATAATAAATTCTTACTATTTTTCAGCATGTAATTATATTTCCAAACCCTAATTTACCTGGAATTGTAAAACTATTAAAAAATAATAAAGGAATCCTAATACCCTAATTTACCTAGAATAGTAAAATTATTAAAAATATTTAATAAAGGAATCCTAATTCATATAAAACATGTTAGTGACCTTAATTTACTTTAGACATGAACTTGTAAAACAAACTCAAACCCAAATTTCCTAAAAAGCACTAAACAGAAAATATTAAAAATAACATTTTCTTCATTATGATTTGACCCTTGAAATGGTCCTTTTTCTCTTTCCGAATCCATAATTTGTAATGGGAGACGTCAAATTCGTAGAACACTAAGTAGGTCTCGAGATGACATCAAAATGAAAAGTAAGGCCGTTTGAAGGTACACCATCTCACCAGCCATTGGATTTGACTTCTTGTCTTCACATTCTACATCAAAGTCCAACATACGAATAGCATAGATATTGTTCTCCATGTAGAGCTGCAATATGCTAAATTATTCAATAACTTCTCATGTGAAAACAAGCTAGCTTCCGCAAACAAATAAAAATATACTAGCTTTCACCAAATTAATGTTATTTTAGAAGTGATTTATTTTCTCAATTAACCCAACTCTGTTAATGCATTTTCTTTATTTTTTTTTAAATAAAAATAAAAAACGACAAATATTATGAGATAAAATGCATGCGCACAAACCTAAGGTGTTTTGCGCACAAAAGCTTAGCTGTTAGATTAAGGAGATTCATACACCACCCAAGACCCTGACTACTCGAATTAAGGATAAGTATGATCCAAAAATCGTTATACGAATCGCATAACCTCTATAACAGACCTGCCAACTGACCTGCCAATTCTGAGAAAATGACAGGCATGGTAGAAGAGAACACACCCAAGTCATGGGAGACAAGGACATACAAGAACATGGGGGGCAGCGTCGTGCGAGCACAAGGGGAGAAATCGACAAGCAGGCTTTGCCACGATACACCCTGATCCGAGCCTATAAATAGAGGCACCAGTTCTCTACTCATGTACGAAATTTTGAAAACCCTAATAGGAGAGAGCTCCTTCTACAGCCCCCCTGATCTCTCTGACTTGATCGTCAGAGAGCTAGAGGCCAGCAACCCGCAGACACTAGCTCCCTAATCTTCTCTCATTTGGTGTGTGCAAGAGCCGCTCCCGACTAGGACTAGGGACTATTGTGGACCATCTGATTGGCGTATGGGAGACCCATTTTCTGATACGCCATCAGTTGGCGCCGTCTATGGGAACGTTTTGCTTCTGGCAAAGTAAAAGGTCCACATGGTAGAAACCAGGTAGATGGTAGTTCAACACAATTAAGGCACCGAAGCTGACGGACTAGAAGCCTTTGTCTCCGATGGAGCATGTCCAAAAACTCCAAGGGTAAATGTACTTGAACGAAGGATTCAGGGATTGACGGCTAGCGTGCAACTATTGATGGAGCAAAATCAGGAGATTATACAAAAATTGCGAGGCCATCAAGAAGTGCCTAGCGGTGATGATGTGGCACAGCCGGGGTCTCGCGTCCCTCCAGCCGAAAGTTGCGAGCAAGGACAGGAAGGTGAGGCTATCAACGTTACAGCTTCCCACTTTTGAGGCACCAGTCACCGCGAAAAGAAGGTTCATGTCCCGGGCTTCTAGGAAGAAATAATGGAGGACGTAAGGAAGAAGATGGCAACAATGAGGGAGGCACTAAAAGGCAAAGCCCCAACCACTGTCGACGAACTCATCTAGAGAACGGATCATCCTTTTACCATAGAGGTAATGGCCCAGCCCCTCCCTGACAAGTTCAAGCCACCGCGGATGGAAGTGTTTGATGGCGGCAAGGACCCCTTGGATCATCTATGGGCCTACAAGACGTACATGAGCCTCTAGGCGGCACCAGAAGAAATAATGTGCCGGGCATTTCCAACCATGATCAAGAGACCTACTAGGATTTGGTTTGGCCGCTTGAAGCCTGGAAGCATATCCAACTTCATGGAGTTAAGCCGGTAATTTTTCGATTACTTTATCAATGGCCAAAGGCACCGAAAGACGACAACCCATCTCCTAAACATCAAACAGAACAAGGGGGAGTCGTTGTGGGACTATATGTCTTGGTTCAATAAAGAGATCCTGCAAGTTGATGATGCTGATGAGAGGATGATTGTGGCAGCCCTGATGGCAAGTTTAACGCCCTCCAAATTCTTGTTCTTTCTATCCAAGAACCCCCAGACCCGGATGGCCGATATCATGGTAAAGGAGTAAAAACACATGAATGCCGAAGATACCCTTAACGCTAGACGAAGACGAGACATCAGGTCTAATCCGTGGTACAACAAAAGAAAAAGGGAGCAGCAGCAAGCGCCCCAGTAGGAAAGGGGTCCCCGGGCAAGAGAAGGAGGCCGCATTCATAGGATTAGGCCACGAGTCAACCTTCCCCCGAGTAAGTTTCAAAACTATAGCCCTCTTAATGCACCTGTGGAACAAGTATTCGTGCACATAAGGGATGACCCAAGTATCAAAGTGCCTGAGAAAATCCATGCCCCGCTGGAGAAGAGGAGCCATGACAAGTATTGTCGTTTCCACCGGGACCATGGCCATGACACCAACAACTGCTTCGACTTGAAGGAATAGATCGAAGCCCTGATTCAGAGAAGCCGATTGTAGAGGTTTGTCATTGGGCATCAGCAAATTAAACATGAGAATGCCCACCGAGACCCCCCAACCTAAGGAGAAAGAAAACCTAAAGGACCTATAGGGGAGATAAGGGTGATATCCGAGGGCTTTACAGAAGGAGAGTCCAACTCAGCTAGGAAGTTGTACATGAGGCAGATCCGTGTAGAAAGGAGTATGTAATTGATGACGACAAAAAGGCCAACGAAGAAACTCAGATCAGGGTGCCCACCCATCACCTTCTTAGCAGAGGATGCCCGGGAGGTGAGTCAACCACATGACAATCCTTTCGTGGTGACCTTGGTCATTTCAAATTATCTCACACGCCGCATCCTCATCGACAACGGTATCTCAGCATATATCCTCTACCTCCCTCCCTTTGCTCAGATAGGAATCTGGCGAGATAAACTCAGGCATGTCTAGACACCGTTGGTGGGATTCATAGGCGACCATTTGCTTCCGTTAGGAACGATCAACTTGCCCATCACAGCTAGCATGGGAGAATGTTAGACGACCCGAGTGATAGATTTTCTGATGGTCGATTGCCCCTCGACCTACAATGCAATACTCGGAAGGCCTACATTGAACCGACTCAGAATAGTCATGTCGATGTACTATCATCTGATGTGTTTCCCAATGAAGAAGGGAATCCGAGAAGTTAGAGAGGACCAAGTGGCAGCTAGGGAGTGTTATATGGCTTCACTCAAAGGGGAACCAATCTCTAAAGAGAACATGTCAATCGAAAGCTTGGAAATCTGAGATGAGAGGACCCGAGTCATAGTAGAACCTGGGAGAGAGCTGGAAGACATCATCCTCAACACCGACATGCCAGATGGAATAACCTGGGAAGGGTCAGACCTGCCAAAAGGATTCAAGGCTCGGCTGAGGGACTTCCTTATAAAAAATCAGGATATGTTTTCTTGGACACATAAGGACATGCCGGGGATAGATCCCCGAAGTGGCCTTACATAAGCTAAATGTGAACTCGACCTCAAAGCCCATCAAGCAAAAGAAAAGAAATTTCACTCTAGAATGCAATCAAGTAGTTGCAGAAGAGGTGGAGAAGCTACTGGTGGCCGGTGTCGTGAGGAAAGTTTACTACCCCGATTGGCTAGCCAATGTGGTGATAGTACGAAAACCGAACGGGAAATGGTGAATGTGCGTCAACTTCACCGACCTAAACAAAGCATGCCCAAAAGACAGCTTCCTGCTCCTAAGGATCGACACCTTGGTAGACTCAACAGCCGACCACCAGACCCTCAACTTCATGGACACCTTCTCGAGGTATAACTAGATTAAGATGTACGAGCCCGATCAAGAGAATACCGCTTTCATCACTGACTGGGAGCTCTATTGCTACTGAGTCATGCCGTTCGGGTTGAAGAACGCTGGGGCAACCTATTATAAACTAGTCAATGAAATGTTCAAGGGCTAAATCGGGAGGAACGTCGAGGTATATATGAATGACATGCTGGTGAAAAGTCTTCAAATCGAGCAACACCTCTCAGACTTAAATGAGAGTTTCCAAACTTTGAGAAAGCATAAAATAAAGCTTAATCCCAGCAAGTGCGCTTTCGGGGTGTCAACCGAAAAATTCCTCGGGTTCATGGTGTCCCAAAGAGGGATAGAGGCCAATCCCGAGAAAGTGAAAGCGATCATCGATATGCAAGCACCTAGAAACATGAAGGAAGTATAGTGCCTGGCTGGTAGAATCGTAGCTTTTAACTGATTCATCTCTTGTGCCACTGATAAATGCTCACCCTTTTTCCACTTGTTGAGGAAGGCCTTCCACTGGGATGAGGAGTGCGACATGGCCTTCAGCGAGCTTAAAAGCCACCTCAGCCACCTGCTGATGATCAATCAGCCGAAGCAAGGGGAGGTACTCTACGTATACCTATCGATATCAGAAACAACGTCAAGCTCGGTGTTGGTAAGGAAAGAGGTTGTGGTGCAAGCACCCGTATATTACACTAGTAGAGCCTTCAGGGGAGCAAAAGAAAAGTACACGAGGGTAAAAAAATTGGCCTTGGCTTTGGTCGTCACTACCCCATGGCTTAGACCATATTTCAGGCCCTGACAGATCAACCGCTCTTGACGATACTACATAAGCCCAAGACTTCGGGGAGGCTAGTGAAGTGGTTGATAGAATTTAGCGAATTTGACATCGAGTACCACCCTCAAGGAGCAATTAAGGGTCAAGTTATTGCCGACTTCATTCTTGAATACACCTACAACACGAACACCGAGCCTAGGACACGAGACATAGAACAAGAAGAAGTCGACCATGAAGAATGGGTCATGCATGTAGACGGATCCTCCACCAGCATTGCTGCCAAAGGAGGAGGAGTCTTGATTACACCAGAGAAGGCTAAGCTTGAATATGCCATAAGGTTCAGGTTTAAGGCGACCAACAATGAGGCCGAGTACGAGTTAATGATCACAGGGTTGCGCCTTGCTCACGAGCTTAGACAGCAAAAAAGGGAACAAAAAGAAAAAGCTTAGAGTGAAAACCCAAAATGGCGTTTTAACCTAGGCTTGTTAAACACTTTCTTTAACAAGAGCAAAAAAGGGAGCAAAAGTTCAAAGTTTGGAGTGAAAACTAGAAATGGCACTCTAAATTACTCAGACATCCAAGTACAATCAAGACAAAAGGAAAGTCATCGTACCTTCCTCACAAGCCAATCCAGACCTACATTCAAGGAACAACTATCCTTCATAGCATATGAAAACAATGTCAATTTATTCATTAGGTAAAACACGTAGGATCTCGTCCCTGCCCCAAAGGCCCAAGGGAGGATGATCAAGCTATTGAGGGGAAATTCTGGAATGAAGGCCCTCTGTGGAAAAAACAACAATCACAGACAACTCAAATGCCATAGTTCAGATCACTCATCAATCAATCTGGTCAAGCTCCACCAACAAAAGAATAGGACGTGTGCCTTCTTCAAAACTGCTCATGATAATTAGGCCTAAAAGTTACAAACACCACAAAATTAGTTCATGGCCAAGTACAAGGCCACACAAAAATAAATCAGGCCACACTAGAGGCTGCCACCAAAACAACCCTTGAGGCCGTTTTGAAGGCCGCCCACATACAAAAATCAGGCCACACTAGAGGCCGCCACAAAACAACCCTTGAGGCCATTTCGAAAGCCGCCTACAGACAAAAATCAGGCCACACTGGAGGCCGCCACAAAACAACCCTTGAGGCCGTTTTGAAGGCCGCCCACAGACAAAAGTCAGGCCACACTGGAGGCCACCACAAAACAACCCTTGAGGCCGTTTTGAAGACCGCCCACAGACAAGAGTCAGGCAACACTGAAGGCCGCCACTTGACAACTCTTGAGGCCATCTTCAAGGCCACTTTTAGACAAACATTAAGGCCACATTCAAGCCCCCACAGCACCCATAAGCATCAGGCCACACTAGAGGTCGCCACTCAACAAATCTTAAAGGCCCCTTGGTTGGCTGCCACAAAGTCACGGCCATCTTAAAGGCCCCAAGACATCAATCACTTGGCCATCTTAAAGGCCCTTATTCACAATCACATAACAATTTC
>JAOXJP010165556.1:0-26817 GCA_025762735.1 Platanus orientalis
AGCAGATAAGGCTTTAAACAGAACGGAATGGCGGAACAGGATTCATGTAGCCGACCCCAAATAGTTGGGATAAGGCTATTTGTTGTTGTTTGTTTTGTATGTACCATGTCACAAAAGAGCAATATTTAAAGTGATATAATTTTGTTGCTCTTTTGAGTCTATTTTTTTCTATTTTAAGAGTTTTTGTAACAAGGCCTTTAGTGGCCAAGGGTTTAGTTAGAATTATTTAGTCTTTAGATATTTCAATTAGGCAAAAGTCGCCTTAGATTTAGAGAGTCCATGGTGTACACGACCAACCAATTTTTGGGCTCTTTTTGGACCGTTAAAAGTTCAAATTGTGGGCCCACAATAGTGCCGGTTGTACTGCCACTTTTTGGGGATCTTTGGGATTGTTTTTTTATTTATTTTATTTTATTTTGTGGGATCCATATGATCTAGTCGTACAACTCTAAAAATCTCCAAATTTTAGAGATCTTTAGAAATATTTTAGGGGACCCACATGCCCAATTGACATCCCCTAGAGTTTCCATATTTTTGAAATTCATATAGAGCCCAATTGTCTTGGTTGACAAGGCAAGAAATTGGAAACCAAATAATCCTCTTTTGGTTAAGAATTTTATTTGTTTTAGTAGTTGATTTACTTTAGGAATCTATTTTAAATTGGAGTCCTAGAATCTAAGGATTTTATTAGAGTTAGGGTTCTTTTTTAAGCATTGTACGCCTATTTAAAGGCCTAACGTATGGAATAAAGGGGAAGTAAATTTTGAATTAAAAAATGTGTGAATTGTATGTGTGGTCGTTGGCCCCTATCTATCCTTCTAGGGTAGAATCATTGACTCCCCTCTCTCTCTCTCTCTCCCTCTCTTTCTTATCACCCCCACGTCTCTCCCTTCTTCTCTTCTCTTCTTTCTCTTCTTCTCTTCTCCACGTGAAGAGATACCATATCTCTCTCCTATTTTTTTTCTTCTCTCTTTCAATCTCTTCTATTTTTCAAATTTGGCCAACATCACTTGAAACTCATGATGGGAAGGAGTTACGAGTGTACTTAAGTAAAGGGAAAGAGAAGATGCAGGAAGGAGAACAAAGTCAAGATGAAGTGTCATCTCAAACTCCTAGTTAAGAGATCTCTTCAGCTCCTATCCCTAAAACAGGTATTGCTCCTTCTCCTAGTATTCATCATTCAGATCCGTCTCTTGATGATGTGAATATTCCTATTGCTATTCATAAGGGTGTGAGATCTTGCACCCAACACCCTATTTCTAACTTTGTTTCTCTGAATCATTTGTCCCCATCTTTTTGTAGTTTATCTTCTTCCTTGTATTCAATTTCAATACCCAGGAATGTATTAAAAGCATTATCACAACCACAGCGGAAAGCTGCCATGCAGGAAAAGATGAGAGCACTTGAAAAAACCCATACATGAGAAATGGTTAACCTTCCATGAGGTAAAGAACATGTTGGATGCAAGTGGATGTTTACAGTAAAGTATAAAACAGATGGTATTACGGAAAAATACAAAGCTAGATTGGTTGTAAAAGGATATACTCAGTTGTATGGGATTGATTACCACGAGACATTTGCACTAGTTGCCAAAATGAACTTAGTCAGAGTACTTATTTCACTTGTGGCTACACATCACTAGCCTCTATACCAGTTTAACATAAAGAATGCATTGTTGAATGGTGACCTTGAAGAAGAAGTATACATGGAGTCTCCACCTGGTTTCTGACATCTAGAAGACAGAGGGAAAGTTAGTGAGTTAAAAAATCCCTTGTACGGTTTAAAGTAGTCTCCTAGGGCCTGGTTTGAGAGGTTCAGACTAGCTATATTGAAGACTAGGTATGTTCAATGTCAAAGTGATCACGCCCTATTTGTGAAGCAAGGACAAAGGAAACTTACAACCCTAATTGTTTATGTTGATGACATAGTAGTTACTGGCAATGATGAAATAAAGGTGAAGCAATTAAAAACAAAGCTAGCAAAAGAGTTTCAAATTAAGGATTTGGATCAGGTGAGGTACTTCTTAGGTATTGAAGTGGCAAGATCAAAATGTGGCATTTTTTTATCACAAAGGGAGTATGTACTTGACCTCCTACGAGAGACAGGAAAGTTTGGATGTAAACCATTTGTTTCTATTGACCCCAATCACAAAATCAAGGAAGATCCCAATGATCGCCTCATTGACACAGGGAGATATCAATGCGCAGTTGGATGCATTATTTACTTGTCACTAACTAAACCTGATAGTGCTAATGTAGTTGGTGTTGTCAATCAGTTTATGCATGCTCCCACTATAACCCATATGGAGGCCACTAATCAAATTATCAGATATCTAAAAGAGTGCCCAGGAAAAGGTGTACTCTATTCTTCTCATGGACATAGTAGAGTTGAGGCTTATACTGATGCAGATTGAGCAAGCTCCGTTACTAACAGACGATCCATCTAGGGGTATTGTACCTTTGTAGGAGGAAATTTGGTCACATGGAGAAGAAGCAAACCGTAGTTGCTTGATCTAGTGCCAAAGCAGAGTTTAGATCCATGGCTCATAGTGCATGTTAGCTTTTGTGGCTTAAGCGATTACTGACAGAGTTAGGAGTGCAAGTTCCTCATCCTATGTCTTTATATTATGACAACAAGGCATCAATAAGTATAGTTCATGATCCAGTTCAGCATGACAAGACCAAACATATTAAAGTGAATCGACATTTCATAAAGGAGAAACTTCAATGGGGATGGATTTATACTTCTTTTGTGAAGAATAGAGACCAATTGGCAGATGTTTTGACAAAGGGATTAAATGGTGTTCAATTCCATGAAGTTGTAAGCAAGCTGGGAATGAGAGACATCTATTCTCCATCTTGAGGGGGGAGTGTAGACAGATATGAGGGTATAAGTGTCATAGTGTCAGTATGTCTATTATATACATGTCATATACTTATATATGGTATATGGTCAGAATAAGTATATAAATAATATTGGCAGTGTGTAGAAGTATGCACACGATTTTCCTAAATCGTTCTTTCTCTCTCCTTCCTCTTTTCTACTTTTTTTCTTTGTTTCTTATCAATACAATTGCCAACTCTATGATGTAATAAGGCCGATATTGTAAAGGTTTTGTTGGTTTTTCTTTTAGAGAGTAATCACGTCACTTACTTTTAGCCCAAGTTTTCTAAGGTTAAAACTTGTCAGTTGGCTTGATTTTGGTGTCATTGGAGAAGTTATTCAGTTACATTTCTAATGAGACCAAGATTGTGCAAATCCGAGGTGATTTGGGAAAGTTATGACCAAATTACTAATGGGGTATAAGAGAATGACGAGAATAGTGTTTTTAAAAGTTAGGTGGGTCCATAAGTCAAGGTGTGGGGCCCTTTAGAGAGCTGGTTGATAGCCTCTCTAGGGGGGAGTTTTTAATAGGTAAAAATTTTAGGAAAGTATATTTTTTAAAAGGTTTTAGAATTTTAGTAATTCTTAGGCTACAAGTTCAGGGTTTTAAGAAGTTTCTATCATTAGCAAGTTTTTGATAAGTGTCAATTGTAAGCCTATTTAGAGGCAACCCCTTCCCAATGTTTTTCAGTAAAGAATTAACAAAGAAATTCTTTTAAATTGGGTGGATTCCTAAGAAGGGTGTGACCACCCTCTCTCTCTCTCTCTCTCTCTCTCTCTTTTATAGTGTTGACGCCATCTACAAGGCTCCCCTATTTCTCCTTCATCTTCCCTCTCTAAGATGCAACCATGAGGCTCCCTATCCCTCTCCTATCTCTTCTTCTTCTTACATCTCCATCTTCTTCCTCTTCTACTTCTTCTTTCCTCTTTTGCATACTTCTTCTTCTAGTTCTACTCTCATACTTGTTGGAAACTCATCAACATTGAAGGATTAAAGTGTTGGACTCCATTCACAAGGTATGTGTTGCTGAATTTTTCTAAATTTACCTACTCTTAATATCACACCTCCCTAATCCCCTTTCTTATCATCTTTTTTTGTGAGTTTGATCCCCTTAGGATCCCTTACAAAAGCCCTAACTTTTCTCAATGATTCCCTTCCTGCTTCCCTCTTAAAACTTAAAGATTCTTTGTTGCGTTGCCTAAAATCTCCATTAAAGAATCTTAGGTTTTCTAAATTTCATAATTTGACAAATCAAAATTTGTCCAAATCTCATTAACTTTGAACTATAGAACCCCAGTACACATCAGAACTTACCCTAGAAATTTCAGAAATTTCTAACACATCATAAGGGTATTTTGGTATTTTTGGACTTTCTGTCCAAAATTACAGAATTACCCTTTTTGGTGTTTTCTCTCTATTTTCTTCCCCTTTTCTGCCCTGGCTTCTTCTAATTCTTTTATGATATTCCATTCATTGTTTTTTCTAAATTTCCGTGGTTAATGGAGTGAGTTTTGTTTCCACACTTTAATTTTGCTCAATTACTTGAGGTTCTTGGGGATATCATGTATCAGGAAGGACAAACAAGGACAAAAAGTAAATTGAAATACTTGCTATAGAAGTTTTTAGAAGAGTGAGCTTTCCTCCTTTAGAAAGGTAAGAGCTCTTCCAAACAAACCACCCTCCTCTAGATTCTTCCCACCGCCTTATTCCATATATTTTTCCCCTTATATTCCGCTCCTAGAGACAGGCCAAAATATGTGGTTGGGAAGGACCTTGTTGTTGAAATATATTAAGTATATTAACTCTATCCTCTCCTATTACCTTAGGGTTTTAGGAGAGACAGATAATTGCTTTATTCAAGATAGTATCAGAGCAGGTTTTGGGTCGCGAGTTCAAATCTCCCCGTGGACGCAAGTATTCTCCCAGGCTCTTTGTGCACGTGAATGCACGTTCTAAGGACTTGCACCTGCTTCCTCGTGTTCATTGTCCAGGAGTGTCCCTCCTAAGGGGGAGTGTTGAAATATATTAAGTATATTAACTCTAACCTCTCCTATTACCTTAGGGCTTTAGGAGAGACAGTTAATTGCTTTATTTAAGAAGTAGAAGTGTATGGGTATAAGAGTTCTAGTATTATTGTATATATACCATATAGATACTAAATACGGTATACTATCAAAATAAAATATATAAATAATACTTTTAAGTGGTGTAGAGACTACTACACTACGATTCTCCCAATCTCTCTCCTCTCTTTCACTTTCTCTTTCTTCTCTCCTTCACTTTTCTTCAATTACAGGTGAATCAATACCAACTCTTTCAGCTGACCCCACTCTACATCCTAAATTCTCCACTAGCATATTCAAGTACAATACCTCCCCAACCCCATAAATTATACTATTATAAAAGTTTATTCTCAAACCTAAGACAACATCAAAGCATCTCAAAACATATTAATCATCTTAATCTGCCTTTTAGAGTCTTTGCAAAAGATTAATGTGTCATCTACAAATTCCAAGTACATGATAGATAGGCCTCTGTCTCCTACATCGAAGCCTTCAAATAAGCCTCTCTCTGAGGCTTTCCTTAACCATTCCCCCAACACCTCCTCTATTATGAGAAAAGGATAAACAATATTAGATCCCCATGTCTCAACCCCCTAGAGCTCCTGAGGAAACTTGCTGGGGACCCGTTTACCAAAATAGAGTTAGAAATCGTTCCATGACAATTTCTCATCTATCTTCTCTGCTGAACTCCAAACTGAACATCCTCAGCATATAATCTTCAAAAAAATCCAGCTTACATGGTAGTAAGCTTTCTCCGATCAAGCCAATAGACCACCCCTTGGTTACTCTCCCTGATCCTGAAGTCAATGATTTCCTTTTCACACAATACCCCATCTAGAATTGACTCCCTTCGAAAAAAGCTCCTTGATTTGATGAAATTATCAGCTAGAATTTTTACTCTGATCTTATAGGTGCTTCCCACCATGTTTATTGGTCTAAATACTTTGAAACTTTCAACTCCTTCCTTCTTTAGAATTAATGCAATAAAAGTCGTCTCACTACCATAATCCAAGTACCCAGTCCTTTAGAAAATCGTTCACCACTTCCATGAGATCCCTCATTATAATTACCCAGTTAGCTTTGAAAAAAGCTAGAGAAACCCTCAGGCCCCAGGCTGTCTCCTTCTAGTTCCCACACTATCCTCTTCATTTCTTCCACTTCATTTGGCCATTCAACCCACTCCCTATTATAGCCTAATATTTTGACAAATCCAACACATTGGTAATGGCCTACCCATCCATCTCTTGCTAGATACTCCGCTGCCTTATTCCTGATCATACGCTCTTTACAAACCTTTCACCCACACTTAACCTTGACATGGAGCTAATGTTCCTTCCATGATTGTACCATCCTGTGAATAAAATTTAGTATTCCCACCCCTTCCTTTAGCCAAAGGTCTCTTGAAAGTTGCCCCCATTTAATTTCCTCCATTTCAAACACCCTTTCACACTCTTCCTTTAACCTTCCTCTCTCCCTAGCTTCCTACTCTGATATCCCATTAGCCTATCTTTTTTATCCCACTTCTCAGTGCCTTCCAACAATAGATCTTTTTTCTGCTCCACCACTCTAAACCATAGTTGCAGGGAAGTTGGTACAAGGTGGGAAGTTCGCTTCCTGAGAAGTTCGTTTCCTTAAATAGTGGAAAGCACGCTTCCCATGTTCGGGAAGCATGCTTCTCATGTTTGGGAAGCATGGTGAAGTGATTGGGAAGCTGCTAGAGAATTGACTGAGAAGTGATCAAAGAAGTGAAATTGAAATTTATTTAATGTAAACGAATACTATTGGAATTGAAAAAATATTTTTTTTTCTTCAAGACTTAGATTGATTTTATTAGTTAAGTATTGATTTTTTTGGTTAAATTATTTTATTCCAATCAAATAAGAAAGATATAAATCCAATGGTTTTATACAAGGTCTTCTATGGTCTAACTCGAAGATGCTTAATTATCTAGAAAAAATATTATGTAAGATAAAATCTAAAGTATTGTTGGCCATACTAATAACAAAGTGATTTGGATATTGATTTATATGTAATGATTTTTTCTTACTTGCATAGTATAGTTTCAGGGTTTCTTATTACTTTATTGAGTTTATTCAATTGTAGTGTATTGTAGTTGTACTTACTTATTGTAACTTACTATTCTTCACTTCCTATTGGTAATCAATTATTATAGTTGTACTTATTGGTTGCAAACGTTTTGTTGTTTACTTCCTATTAGTAATCACATATTATCCTATTATAATCATTTCATTTCATATTTATTTCATAATATTTTTTTTCCTGATGGTTTGAAGTTACTTCTAAATTACACTTCACTCACTTCCTGATCGCTTCCTAATTGTTTCTCTAATTGCTTCCTAGTTGCTCTTTAGATACTTTTAGTCATTTTTCGTTTCTCATTTCACAAGGATTTATTGAGCCTCAATTCCTGCTTCACGCTTTCGCATTGCTTCTCGCTCTAGTAAATATGCTTTGAACACTTCTTTATTCCACCCTCTTAGTTTCTTTTTTATACATTTAAACTTATTCCTAAATCTATTTCCCGGCTAACTTTCACCTCAATCAAGCCCCACCATTCCCCAATCATCTCCTTAAACCACAGATGTTTCAACCACACATTCTGGAACTTGAACGGCGGAGGTCCTGATTCCATTGACCCTCCAGCAAGAAGACCAGAAGTATGCAATCCTTGGATTGGGATGTCCCTGAGCTCTTAGACATCTACAAAACTACAAAATGTCTCTATCCCCCTAGATCTACCCCTCCCCCCACTCCTTTCCTTTGAAAATCTATTCTCGTTACAATCCCCCCTATGTACCAGGGACCCCCCATCTCTATCTAATGTCCTCTATTTCCAAGATAAACAAACCAAAGAAGGATCTTTCATTTAGGCCGTACACCCATTATAACCCATTCCTTAAATCCCATCATACTTTCTACCTCTTGACAAATCCAAAATCATTTCACACCAGCCTTCAAAAACATGCATTAATTATTGTGTAAGAAGTACAAGTTTTTTCTCTTTCTTTTTTTACCATGGTTTATTACCATATACAAGGAGACATTTGTACACTGGAATTGCATCACACCATATATCTTTGTATGGAAATATGGAATTATCTATGAAAGATATTTTTACTTCATTTATCTTTCTGAAACATGTAATTTTGTATTCCATTATACTCGTCTCATTCTTCAATTCTAGATTGTCATCCATTTCTTGCCAAACCAAGCTCCTCTAAATCTATCATGAGATTGCTCGGCTAGAGTGGTTGTGGTGGGACTCAGTCATTGAGCAAAGTATGAACTTGAATCAGAGATGTTGATCATCAACATAAGAACATATTTCTCACAAAATAGTATGGCATGTGCACTGGAAGATCATGGTATTCATCTGTGTCCACTTCCTTGGTTTGATGTCCCTCTACTGGCACACAGAAGACAAGTGACTGAAATTCAAACACTTAAAACAAAGTCACCGTCTACAACTAGAAGGTTCAGTCAACCTGAACTTGAATACAGTTGCATCAGCTTCTCCAAAGGAGGAATTTGCCTCCTACATGAGCTGTTTGGTCATTAACCAACAAGATTCATTTTCTGTCTATCTGAATAGTCCCTACAATTGAAACTATGTACAGTAACTGTGGTTGTTGACTGATTCAGCCTTTGCATAAGGTTTTTTATGGCCAACCTGTAAGCATCATTGTAGGTCCAATAATATTTTTCTTTTTATCAGTAATGAATTTTTTATTGAAAAAACACCAAACATAATACAAACATCAAGAAAGACTATAAGGACCTGAGTTTGTGGTTTCCCTAAACACCCCCCTTTTGGCCAAGGAATCAACAATATCATTTTGAGACCTAGGGACAAGAGAGAATAAGGGATTCAACAGATGGACTAGGTCTCAAATTTCATGAATCAAGCTAGCTAACCTCCATGGCCCCATATAATCACCCTTACCCCAACTAATAGCGGAGGCTGAATCGCCTTCCACAATAACATCCACAAACCCCAACTCCCTAATCATCTGCAGTCCAACAAGCAACACCATAGCTTCTGCCTTTGAAAAATTGCAAATCCCAGCCGGTCCACTAAACGACCATAAACAAAATCCACCTCCATTCGTAAGCACTCCCCCATATCCTCCCGGCCTGGAATACCGAGACTAGAACCATCAAAATTTAACTTTAGTAAATGATTGGCCGGGGGCTTCCATCGATAAGCAATGCTATTCCTTGTGTGCCCACTAGCAACTGAACAAGCCTTCCAATCCCTGAAAATGTCACAAAGCTTGTAGGTCCAATACTATCAGCAACAAAAAACAAATCATTATAGGTCCAATAAGGGTGACGGTGCAGTGTCTCGCAAAGATGAAGCATGACAGCATTGCTCAACTTTCTAATAGGTCCAAAGGCTCCTCTTGTTCAGTTACCAGTTCTACAGCATTACCCAATCAATAAATTCATTGGTCAAACTCTTACCTCCTCACTCCAAAATCAACTACATGTCAAATGCTTAGTCCCTATCTAAACACCAAAAGTCTGGGAATAGGAGCTCATACAATGTATCATTAGTTGCCTAACTTATCTCTGTAACTCATCAACTCAACATACATGATATCACATAGAGGGAACTGAATATGAGCACCTCATCCGCACCCATGTTCAAAACACGAAGATTTTTTCTCCCGCAATAGTGTTGATACAAAGTAAAACACATCCAAAAACCAATCAAATGACTTAAAGCTCTAATAGCAAACTGGTGAGGATCAGTTTGAAAACCAAAGGTGGAAAGATAATGACAGCATAAATGAACAGAAAGAAAAAGACTACTAAAAATTTTACAAAAAAATGGTTTCTGAGGATTGAACTCACAACACCTTTCAAACACAAGGAGCTAACATTTTGAAATAGTGTTTGGGGGTGGTTCTTGCTTGTGGTTTCTTGTGGGATACCTTATTCCCGTTTCTCAATAAAGTTTTTCTCTTATCAAAAAAAAAAAAAAGACTTATACCAATAGACCAATCCCTTTTATTTTATTAGCAAAGCAGTATAACTCGAGTATAATGTACATGTTTCTAGTGGTAAGTTTGAAAAAAGAGAGAAACATTAGGTTTAAAAATCACTTCTAGGTAGCAGATATTTAGTTCAATGCTAGAAACTCATCTCCACAAAATACAATTTATATCCCAGGGGAATTGGTACACCCCATTAATGAACAATTACAGTCAGCCCACAACCAGTGGCAGACACATTGCGTTGAAAAAGAAAAAATCCCCCCCCTCAAAAAGTGTAAATCACTTTTTCAACACAACATGTCCACCGCTGGTTGCAGGCAGACCGTAGGCGTTCGTTAAGGGAGCGTATCAAATTTGTGCCGAATTTATACAGTAAAGTACCATAAACCCTATTTTAGACTTAGCCATTGGTTTTTATTGTAATTGTTAATATAGATCATCAAACTAAACAACCTGAACAACAAACAGAAAACCCAAAGAAAAAGGCTCCTAATCTAACTATATAACCATAACAGATTCTTTATTCCCTCTTTACTTTTCCTTCAGAAACACCATTTGTGTTTTGATATGATGTACCACCATTGGACCCCAAATCTGATGCTGTACTCCGTTCAAAAGCCCATTTGTTAAACTTTTTTTTCCCTTTAAACATCACATAAGAGATACTTCAACTTCACCCATCAAGACAACAAACCATTTGAAATTACCAACAAATGTACAAAACTAGGATGGAAAAGAACCCAACAAAGTTATTTTTCAACTCAAACTTGTTCATTTTTCTTTACATGCTACTTCAAACCTAACTAAGTGCCAACAACTAAATAATCAAAGTTGTTGTTTTTTTCTTTTCTGATAAGAAAAGTTTCATTAGTGAAGGGGATAAGCAATCCCCCAAAGAACCAACATGCACACGGCTTACATGACGTGGTTATCCCTAATAATATTGCCCCACCTTTTTTTATATCTACAAAGGAATATCCCCCCCCCCCCATATCTTTACAATTAGCACCCCAAAAGCAAAAATAATCTTTAGCTTCAATATATACATTAGAGGCGGGCTCCGCATGATTCTCAAAAATACATTGGTTTCTCTCCAACCAAAAGGACCAACACACAGCCAGACAGATTAGGTTCCATAGCAGCCTTCCTTGTTTCAAAGTCCTCACCATGTTCCATCCATGAAAGAGATCTCCAACTCTATTTGGAAAAACCCAAGCCATCCCAACCTCCCTCATCATAGTCTCCCATACTTCACGGGCAAACGAGCAATTGATGAGAACGTGATCAACCAATTCCCCATCTTAAAGGCACAATGAACACATGTTTGAGAGGATCATCCCCCACCTTTGAAGGAAATCAATTGTTGACAGCTTTTCTTTATTGGTGGTCCTGATAAAGAATTGTGTATTTTGGAGGCAATTTTCAGTCGTTATACAATCTTCCAAACCTGAGAGGCAGCCCCTGCCTCCTCAAAAAAGTGGATACAGGATCGCACAATAAAGGCTCCATTGGGTGATAACATCCATCTCCTTAAATCATCCACATCGTTCTGCAGCTGTATATTTTCCACTATCCCAAGGAGATGTGCTATTTTATCAATCTCCCAATCATTCAAATTCTTGTGAACGGGTATGTTCCACCCCCCTTCCTCTTGGGAGGACATGGCAATCAGCAACTTTCACTTCTTTGTTTAAGGTCAGTCCAAAATTGAGTCTGTTCTTCTTAAGCCCACTTCTACCCGGATAGCTTCTTTAAACTTCTCAGCATAAGCCAGCTTACAAGCAATCAAGCATACATGTATATGCGCAAGTGCAAGCATCCATGCTACTGCACATGCTCTATGTAACAACACTAAAAGTTTATCCTAACTTTTTTGACCGTATCAATTCTTAAGTTTTGTAAAATAAGTATTACCCCCTCTAAGATTCTTCTTTGTGATGACAACAATATTTAGGAACCGTTATTGCAGTCCTCCATCCAGAAAAAGGCGTTATATGAAATCGAGCCACTATGTTATAATACATATAAAAATAAAAATAAAAAAGACGAATCTGAAATTCATTCGACATCACTAAACAAGATACCTCTTTAAGTTTATTAAAAAGAGATTGGCTAGTAAGAAAAAAACTTACTATTGAATTCACTTGCCATGCTAGTGCATCTGTTTGCAATCTTTCTACTGCAGATACACAAAAGGTTTACACTTAGAACTTCAATAATGACTCTAAAACATGAAGAGAAAATGTGCCCAGTTAATAAGAACGTCAAAAAAAAAAAAAGGTTAAACGGGTTCTGCTTAGATCTTGGGATTGTGAACGGAATTTATTTTATTTTCAATAGTTGTTGCTATTGCTAGAGTTTAAGTAGGAGATGACATACAAGGTTCATTAATAAGAGTGTGAGCTCAAATATAGGAGGTTGTTGAGGTAAACTCACCTGGAGAGAAGCTTAAGAAAACCGATGGTAGAGATGGAGCCCAATAAAGCTCCTGCACCCATCAAAACCAGGCACTTCAATTTTTCCACCATTTTTGTTTTTGTTTTTTACCCCAACTATGTTCTGATTGTTAGAATAATAGAAACACTTCGCTCCGTTTGGTTGATCGTCTTGCTTTAAAAACAGCAAGCCCCCTGTTTATACTCTGAAACGCCGTGGATCCCACCCGACCTTTGGGATCTTCTAATGACGGTGCGCAGTCGGAGAAAAGGTTGTCTATCGAGAGAGTTCAATGATTCTAAAAGGTGATGGTGTTAGAAAAACAAAGGTGAAAAAGCCCGTTTGATCAACAACTGATCTTCGCAGTTTTGGGTGAAAGCATGATCGGTCTATGATTTGGTGTCCTGGATACCAGGGGACGTCATATGGAATAAAATGGGTGGGCGATGCTTTTTTTTTGGAAATGGAATTTTATCCTATATGACAGCCCCTAGTGTCCTAGACACCATCCTAGACACCAAATCCTGAACAAATCATCATTTCCCCGGTCTTTATGTTTGAATCATCCTTCACATGCCCGGAGGGGGGATTGTGTCTGCTCCCCTAAAAACCGCTAACCTTTCCTCCCTATCATGGGCGGGCATATCAGTGCCGAAATGTGATATGCGTTCCCCCAAACAGTGTAAATCACTTTTCAACACTGATGTGTCTGCCCCCTGACAAGGAGCAAAGGTTAGCGTTAGTTAAGGGGAGCAGACACAATCCTTTTTGCCAAGGATGAGGTAGGTTTTTGAATGCTCCCCTTAACTATCGCTAACCACCGGGCACATCAGCACTGAAAAGTGATTTACACTTTTACACACCATTACCAAACAATGCATGACACGCTATTGTCTGATAGAGGGTGACTTGGCAAATGCACATATGCAAGAAAAGAGGGCATTGTAGTAAATGCACAGTATGAAATCACTTTGGGAGCTTCCAATAAGACCCCCAAAATTTCTCTTTACATTTCCTTCTTTCCACTTTTTTCTCTTCACACCCCCTCCCATACCTAAAACACCCATCCCTTCTCTCTTCCTCTCTCCCACCTCTCTCTCCCTCTCTCCCTTTTTTTGTCGTTTGGGAATGGCCTATTCAGCCCCACAAGGAAGAACATAGGCTCTTTGTTCGGTCTTGTTGGTTCAAACAAAGGCTTTCTATTCGGACCTACAAGGCCAAACACCTTGGAGGTACAAACAGGGGTACCTGCAGGTCCGAACAGAAAGCCTTTCTTTGTAAGTCCAAACAAGGTGTTTCCGAAAAGAAAAAAAAATGAAAAAAAATGAAAAAGAACAAAGAAGATGAAGGAGGTGGTGGCTATCACTACCACTGTCGCCGTTACCGCCACCGTTGGGTATTTGTTGGCATTTTGAAAAATTCTAAAATGAGGGGTGGAAAGAAATTTTGGGGGTGCTATTAAAAGCTCCCAATCACTCTTTGTCTGGCATTGTGTCACGTATTGGGTAGGTACTAGCCTTGGTCTTACATGTAATCTTTATCAATGGCTCTCCATAATAATTTTCCTAAAGGGGCTTGAGACTAAGGGACTCTAAACCGGTCCAACCCAAAGCCAGACTCGACCAACCTGCAATTCGATCGGACTGGGCTGAGTTCGGGCTTGAATGCCAGGCCCGACATTTTTTTTAGCCGAGTTTGAACAAATATTAAAAAAAAATGTCCAAAGCCCATCCAGGCTGAACATCATATAATTTACATATATACTATTATAGTCTGTTGTTAAATAGATTCACATTTAACGGCTTAAAGTCATCTAAAACTAAAAACCATAATTCTTTAGTTTTTTTATCAATCACTCTCACCCTCTCACTTAGTCGCTCCCTGACTCTCGTCTCCCTCAATCTCCAACAATGTGCTCTCTTCAACGATTCTAAGCATTAAGATCTATGAAGCCACTGCTCTCTCTGGCAATTCGGACCTTCTCTCTCTCCAATGATGTTGCTCTCTATTAGGGATGGAAATTCATTGGCAAGTTAGGTTTGTGTCGTGTCAAGATAACGGTATACGACTATATGGGCACAACACAAACCTAGCCCATTTATTAGTCATATGAACCCAAAAACACGTTTACAGTCATCCCTAACCGTTAATTTCATGTTGGGTTCATGTCGGGTTCACGGCTTCTATGGTAATTTGTGTTGGTGGGTCAGATTCGTGTAATGTCAAGTTAAGGGTATACGACTATAACAATCAACCTAAACCTAACCCACGTCAAAACAGGTCAACCTATTTGATCCGGAACACGTTTACACTCAACCCTAACAAGCTTATTTTAAGTCGGGTTCATGGATCGTGTCAAACATTGCCACCCCTACTTTCTATATTTGTTTTTCATTACTTTGAAAGCCTTCTATGAAGCTAATGACTCGTTCAGTGGTTGCAGAGTTTGGCACTTCGTCTTCAAAAGATAGAATCATGAGTGGGTCCGTAAAATCAAAGAGAAACAACAAGTTGGTGTTTTTTTATCGTGGGATTTATAGCTTCAATTTGGAGGACCTCTTGAGAGCTTTAGCAGAGCTTGGGGGAAAGAAAGCGTCGATACTTCGTATAAGGCGGTCTTGGAAGAATGGTTGGGTTGTTTAGTTTGGGTAACCCGAAAGCCTGACTTTTTTAGATTAGGTCGAATTCTGGAAAGCAACATCGGGCTGAGGTACGGCTTGGACTAAGTCTAGGCATAGCTAGTAAACTTTGGATTGGGCTTGGGATGACCTTAGCCCAGTCCGATTTGTTGCCCTAGGGGATTGGGATCCTAACTCTCCGCCTCTTTTCCTCTTAGGTTTGAAAGGCTTTTCAACTAATCAAATTAGGAAGAAGAAAAAATCTCAAGCATAAAAATTGGCAGTTCGAACCCTACCATTACTCATTTTTTTGTTTGCTAATGACTCTTTGATAGAACCAATCTTAAAGAAATTGAATAGATTCAATATTTTCTAGGTAGATTTAAAAGAGCATTAGGCAAAACCATAAATTTAAAGAAGTCTAAAATCATCTTCAGTCTCTGCACTCTACTCTGTGAAACTTTGCGATAAATAGTTTCGAGTTACATGGTATTCAATTTGTCATGGCACCGAGTATATATTTAGGGTTTTCTTCTCATATAAGGAAAAACGTATCTTGTTTTTTTTTATGCATAAGAAAGTTGTGAACAAAATAGAGGGGTAGAAGAGAAAACTATACTTTTGAAAACCAAACCGACCATTGAACCAATTAGGTCAATGATTCAGGTCCAACCACCAGTTTGCATGGTTCAACCATGATTTGCATAAACAAGGTAAAATGTAATAAAATAGCCAAATACGACATATGGATGTAAGGGTTGGAGTATTTTCATAGTATAGACCAAAGGTTTTCCATCATAGCCAATCTGAAACATTATGCATGCATGGTGGAATTACTTAGTCATGTGGGCATTTGGAGGATGTTCATGAGTTTATAGAAAATATGCACATTATGTAACGACCACAAATTTCATAACCTTATTTAGGTGTGAAACCGGGTTTCTACTAACTGGATCCATAATTTATTCACTACAAATTTTTTACATATAATTTTAACTTTTACCCTTAACATAACATACATAGCGGAATAATGATAATAACATGCTAACTATAAACCTCAAAGTGCAATGGAATAAAAAAAAACATAAACTAACTAAGATCCATGTGACCAAACTCGTAATGTTCTTAGGAACCAAAAATCCAATAAGCTATCATCTATACAAGGGATAAGCGATCTATAATACCCCTGTACTCAATACTCAAATCAGTACATCCAATGAAAATTCCAAATACAAAGAAGATGTAGCTAAAAACAAAACTAAATTCTATCAATAGGAAAAGCATTTGGTCACATGCCTTCCTTTGATTCTAGGTGCTCCTAAGTGTCACACATGTATTACGTTTCACCTGAAAAATGGAGTGAAATGATGAGTTTCGGACTCATAAGTAGGTATACAAAACTTACAACAAAACCAAATGGATATAACACGAATCTTTCAATATAAAATACTTAGCATACTTTCATATAGATCAATGATATAATTTTCAACATGTATATATGTATAAGTGTACATTTATTAACTATTGTACATCATATGGTCTAAGGAACTTATTATCATGATTCATCATATGAGATATATACATGACAATATGTATGATCATACTAATCCAAAGCATTCTTATCATATTTTTCTATGACAATATGCATAGCAATATATATATAAAATCACATGGTAAGTATTTCCTAATCCATCCATAACAAAGATACCTAGTGTACATCCCAATAAGCATTTTTATTCATTTATCATGCATAGACTATATTTTCCTAACATTAATATGCATATACGAATCAATTCAAGTTAGACATGCACTATTCTCAAGCAATTAACAATCATAACAATACATTTGCATAATGAGACATGAAATTCTACTTTTATATTTTACAAATCTATTAATACCTTAGTACTTATCATTCACATTCTTACTTGTTACTTATCATAGATTACTTATCATGCATCGCGTTTTTACTTATCACTTATTAGCTTTAATTGTCATTTCCTTAATATTTACTTATCATTTTTCACTAAACATTTAACACTTGTCATTGACTTTTACATCATTGAATTGTAATCAATGGGATGGTCATCATACATCTCCCTTTTTGTTATATAGCTTAGGAACTTGTCTTCCTTTAAAGATTTTGGGTTTTCACTATTTTCTTGGCATTTTCCTTACTTATTCATATTAAAAACTTATATTTTCATTAGTAGCTTATGTACTTTTTTATTTTATTTTATGAAACTTAATTTTCTTACTTGACTTATAAATTTATTATTAATTGTAAAACTTAAATATTTTTATTTTTTTACTCTAATATGTATATTTTTTTATTTATGACTTATAACTTTACTTTCAAAGCTTATATGTTTGTCTTCTACTCCTTAATATTCTTTTTTCTTATAAATTTTTATTTTCTTCTTATAATGATTTCACTCATTTCACGTGTCTTATAAACTTCTTTATTTCTTAAATATAGTTGTATATTCTCAATAGTGAGGCCTTTAAAGTCACTTATACTTATTTATGCTTACTTACATTTGTTTTCGCTTTCTTACACTTTCTTACATTTGTTTTTTGTTGTCTCACACTTACTTACACATTTTAACACTTGCTTACATTTTGGTTTACTTTGGCACATAGTATTATATCTCCAATGATAGAGTCACGTGTCATTGATTAACTTTCATTGATAGGATTGACATATTGTATTATATTCCTAATGGTAAAACCATACGTAATTGCTTACATTTTGGTTTACTTTGGCACATAGTATTATATCCTCAGTGGCAGGACCACGTGTCATTGATTAACTCTCATTGATAAGATTGACACATTATATTATATCCCTAATGGCAGGACCATGCATAATTGATTAACTCCCAATGATAGGATTGATATATTTTATTATATCCCTAATGGCAGGACCCCATATCATTGATTAATTTCTAATGATATGATTAACACCTTGTATTATATCCCCAATGACAAGACCATGCGTCATTAATTAATTCATAATGATAAGATTAACACATTGTATTATATCACTAATGATAGGACTACACGTCATTGATTAACTCCCAATGATAGGATTTGTATATTATATTATATCCCCAAAGTAGGACCACACTTAATTGATTAATTCTCAATGACATGATTTACTTGGCACATTATATTAATTTTCACTGGCAAAACCATTCGTTGTTGATTAGTTCCCAATAATAGGATTTGTTGTTTATCATTACACTTATCATTATTGTGCATTCTTATCTTCTTTCATAATTTATGTTAAAGGATTTTAATAATATTTATACTACACATGTTTTCAAGTCATTCATGATCCCAAGACATGGTTCATTAGAGTGTTTATGTAACAATCATTAAGCAACTTACATTCATCTTTATACCATACACTTGTTAATAGGATTAGAGACACATGAAACATCAACAAATCATTCTCTAGTTTACTCAATAAGAAATCATAAAACTTTTGCATTTTATTATGTTTTTAAACATTATACAATTAAAATTTCCTAACATGAGTGAGAGTTCTAATAATAATCCTATTATACATGTTTTCCAATCATCCACAATCTCAATTAATAACTCAATTTAATCATTCCATAATAATCATTGAGCAATTTATATACTATCATTATTTATTATCATTCTAATAGAAATCAACATATATTGTAATCATTTTCTACATATGTACTTAAATCAATTTCTTCTCTCTTACAATAATATGTTAAGAGATGTTTAACTACAAGTATTCATGCTTTTAATGGCAAATCAAGTTTTTTATGCATTAATAACTATCATAAAAACTATAGATTCACAGAATCTTCACTTACAAGATTTCAAATCTCATGGAATTTACTATCTTAAGAAAATACATATACATATCATGCAAAACCACTTTTATTTACAAATTCAATTAGGGATTTCTAAGATCATAGCATAATATGACAAGATCTCACCACAAACCACACATTAAGTAATGATTTCTAGGATCCTAACAAAGAACTTCTTGATCACATGAGGAAAACATTAATACAAACCATACAATACATCTAAGAACCTAAAAGATAAGAAAAAATATTGCAAATTTTATATAACTACTTCCTACAAGTTTTTTCCTCTTCTAGCTAAGGAGATCTTCAAGTAGGACTTCATTTTCTCTTGAACCACCTTCTTTTCTAAAGATTAAACTATAAATTTTTGGTTAAAATCTATAAATCAATAATAAATTATAATAAAAATAGTAAACAAACCTAAATATACACATTAGAGACTCACCTTGCTCTTGGAGAATGAGAGTTCTCCTATTTTTCCCCAAATCTCTCAACTCTCCTTCACTCTCCCTCTTTGTGTTCTAAGGAGTCTAAATAACCCAAATTAGGTCTAAAATAAGATCTCACATGTGTATGAATCAAATAGAAGCAAGCCATGTATTTTCTATGAATTTTTGTACTTTTTTTGCATATTTGCAATCCTGATTAGGGGTTTAGAGACTTGCCAGGGTTTTGACCAGTAAGGGGTTTAGAGACTGGTCAAGGCTCTAACCCATCTTTTAACCAATCATGAGACTAGTCTTGAACTTCCTGAGAGCTTAGACTTGTCTTTTGATCAATCTTGACATAGGTCTTGGGTGCGTTCTGAATTACACATAAGGCTAGACCTCGCTAACTAGGGAGCCTTATTGAATGCATACATGACACACTGACATATTGATCTACATTATCTTGTTGCTCAGTTTATCTTCGAAATGGACTCAGATTGGTGGGTAGTATGTTATTTTGTGTAACTTGCATACTGATATTGATGTGATATTTGAAAGTTTTATTAAGATTCATAACCGAATCTTATTTGAATTAGTGCATGCATTACATAATATTACATGGATGTTATTTTAATTAACTATAGACTCTGAATGATTGTGCAGAGTCATTAGAATATATTGTTATATTCCTGAAGGTGGATGTGGGAGACTTTGCTACATATATAAAGGCCTATAAAATCCACTTAAGAACAATGATTTCATGCTCTAAACACCAATCAATAAGTAGTTATAACTTGTTTGTTTTGTTATCAATTTTGTTGATTCTTGTTCATAACCCTTTGTTGTGGAGATTTACTATAGACTTATTAGGTATGCTTAGTATTACATTTATACATGAGTTTATATAGATATATTTGTATCTTTGTTTATCAACAAATTCTATTATAGAATATAGGACACTATGTTGTTGAATCACGCATTATTATACTTAAGTTTCAAAAAACGTGTGACCCAACAAACAAAATTGGAACCAAGTTTATACTTTACTTTGTCTTCTAAAATGACTTAAAACTTCTTACCTTAACAATATATCAATGTTTATGCATGTATTTAATTTATGTGCAAGAATTATTTATTCATATAAAACATATTATATAGCATGCTGAGTTGTTGGATACCAGATCTTCACATCTTAGTGATAAACTTTTATGTGTCAATGTACTCTATTTTAAATTCCAGTTATCGATTCGTTTGAATATAATACTTGATAAATACTCAAATAAATCTAATTGATAAAGGACAAAGATTGTCTGTTTTGAGACAGACCTTTATTATCATGCATTTATTGACACATGATGTTTTTTTGAATTTGATGTTTTTTATTGACCACCTACTTTTTCAACTAAACACTTTTTTGGACCCTTTTACCCCCCCCAAAACAACACATGCCTGTTTACAATTCACCATGTACACTACAGAGACATTTTTATCACAGAACATTTGCTTCGATTGATAAATCATTGGAGTTCAAAATCTTGGTTGTTATTGAATCTGTTGTAATTGATATACCATCAAATTTAGTATTTGATTGTTAGAGAGCTCTATAAAATCATACTTATGTGTATTCTAAATATAAAATCCAAAATCCAATTAGTGGATTTTTGAATTGGTTGTTGTAGGATTTGACTAACCTAACCATATAATCATTAATTGTTAGAATAGTTATTAGATAGAACAACCACATGGTTATTGATTACTAAGTTACCATAATGTTACTTGTTATTGACCATATGGTAGAATTTGTATAAGACATATACAATAGTCCATGCAAATTACAAAAAGACCTGTACAAAAACAATAAAATTTGTAAGCGCATAATAACTGAGAGATTTGTGGATACTTACTGAAGTAAAAGCATAGTTGAATATAGAAAAAAAATATAAAGACTTAAAAGTGAAACTACAAAACATACAAATATATATTTTTATAATTTGGAGTCTGAAGCCTATAAATATATTTAAATTATATTTGTATGGATTACACCCTAATCTATACAAACTAGTATGAACCGAGCTATTCTATCCGTATGAATCTATATGTACTAGCCAACAAAAATAATAATAATAAAATAATAAAAAAGGAATAGGACACTTGTGTCTTGTTACTAAGGAGTTTAAATTGTATTTTTACAAACTAAAATTAAGTAAACAACAAATCTTGATTAATTTAGCCTTTAATAGACTATATTGTGTCTGATGTGTCTAAGAATGAACCTTGCAATGGTTCTTACTTCAAGAAATGCCAACAAAGGATCTTGTTTCTATTAGATATAGTGAAGATCTCCTATGTAATATATGAGTCTATTAGATGAGACTGATTAGTACAAGCCAACTCAGTTTGGTATAGTCCAAAATTAGAACAAGGAATACAAGATTTGTAGCAATGCAATTGTCAACTCGTTATCTAATAAATTGTATGATATTTATTACATAGTTGAGAATGCTAGCAAATCTGGACCGCACTAGAAAAGAAATGCCAAATTGAATACAAAGGAAACAAAAAATATGTCATTGAGAACTTCTTGAACTTCCAAATGTTAGATGAGAAGTCTGCCTCAACCTAGATTCATGATATTCATAATTTGGTTAGACAACTACAAGTGGACAAGATGGGACTTCCTGAACACTTCATAGCAAGTGCAGTTATTGAAAAACTTTTACCTTCATGTAAACATTACCAAAACAATATGAGGAGAAAAATGAAGAATCTACCACCTCAAGAGTTAATCCCTCACATTCACTTAAAATAATATACTAGGTTGAGGGAAAAATCAAAGAAAACCCAAAAACCATCATCCCATTAAAAAATTATAGAAAATGCAGAAACCAAAAAAAAAAGAACTGATTCAAAATGAACACCAAAAAGTTTTAAAAGAACTTAAAGGATAAAAAGATAAAAGAATATTGTTTCGTGTGTGAAAAGCCCAACCACTAAGCAACAATATGTAAGTTTTAAAAAGAACAAGAAAAAATGTGCTAAAATACATGTCACTAAACTAGAAAATAAGAAAATAACTATAATGGTTAAAGAGATTAATACTATAGAAAACAATAAGGCTGTGTTGGGATTCACGGAATTGGAATTGACCTTGGAATTCCAATTCTACAGAAGTGAAATCCGTATAATTGAATTCCATAGATTTAGAATTCTACTATTTGGATGCATAAATGTATTAATGGAATTGGAATTCAAAAATCTCATTTCCACTATTTGGATATAAAAATATTCAAAAATCTCAAATTAGCTCCATTTTGTTCGCTCTTTGCCAGGTAGATGGCATTGAGATTCTATGGCCCATCACCAAAGATTCCCAAGTCTTATGAGTTGGGCACCAAAGCTTTGCATTCACCATGCTCTGGCTTTTATATGGCTTTCATGTCCCCAATAAACACTACGAAGATGTTATGTTAACTCCTACAAGATTTTAATGTAGTTATGAAGATCACTCTAGGAGAGAAACTAGTTATATTTTTTTAACTCTTTCCATAAGCTAACATGAGCTAGATTTTCCATTCAGGGGCATTTTGGTTAATTAATAAATAACAAAGGGCATTTTGCATATTTTTGTGTTAAAAAACTCCTCACATCTACTTGATGGAGGTGGGCATTTTAGTAATTTGAATAAACCTAAAGCATGGTTGAAATGAGCTAGATTTTTAGGGGCATTTTGGTTAATTATTATAATAACAAAGGGCATTTTGGGTATTTTGTGTTAAAGAAAACTCCTTGTAGTTGCCTGAGGGAGGAG
Organism: Platanus orientalis; assembly: GCA_025762735.1. Taxonomy (NCBI): domain Eukaryota; kingdom Viridiplantae; phylum Streptophyta; class Magnoliopsida; order Proteales; family Platanaceae; genus Platanus; species Platanus orientalis. The sequence goes on from JAOXJP010165556.1 coordinate 23,110, forward strand.
GACATTTTAATCATTTGAATAAACATGAAACATAAGATGAGCTAGATTTTCCATTCAAGGGTATTTTATTCGATTAATAAGCTAACAAAGGGCATTTTGGGTATTTTGTGTGCTAAACAAATCCTCATAGTTGCATGAGGGAGGTGGGCATTTTAGTCAATTAAATAAACCTAAAGCATAGCTAACATGAGCTAGATTTTCTATTTAGGAGTATTTTGGTCAGTTAATAAAATAATAGAGGGCATTTTAGATATTTTGTGTATTAAAAAAACTCATCATAGTTGCTTGAGGGAGGAGGGCATTTTAGTCATTGAATATACCTAAATGATAGCTAACATGAGCTAGATTTTCTATTTAGGGGTATTTTGGTCAATAAATAAAATAACATGGGGCATTTTGGGTATTTTGTGTCTTATAAAACTCCTCATAGTCGCTTGAAGAAGGAGGGCATTTTAGTCATTTGAATAAATTTAAAGCATCGGTAAAGGTATTTTGGTCACACGCTATTTTATAAGAAGGAATTGGAAATAATAGCCTATGGATAGTTGTTTCAATTCCACTTATTTGGGCTTCAATTCTTCATTCTAATTCCTTGGGGATTTAACCTAAATCCATTTTTGTGATTTAAAGTTGATCCCAAATGACAAAAATGGATTTGAGTACCCCACTTCCATTTCCACTCTTCCAATTCCCTAAATCCAAACGCACCCTAAATGAAAAAGTACTGGTAATGTTTTGGTAAAGCAAATATCTTGTCTGACGTAATTTTTGAATTTCAAAATTCTACTCTTTTAAATGACCACTATTTTGCTAGATATACCATGTATGGACATGTGGTGTGCTCACTTCAGTTGGCCGGAACTCGACCCAAAGCCCATTCTTTTATAATGGGCCGAGCTTGTTCTGAGTTCGGGCTCAGACCGATTTTGGACCTATGTTTTATTCTTTAGGCTGGGTTCAGATTGGCCTTAACTCGGCCCAAATGGCACCTGTTTGTTCCAACTGTTGGTCAAACCGTTTAACCGATGGCTGAAATGTTTTGAACCATAGGTTCCATTTAATTAAATATTATGTAAATATAAGTAATATATAATTGTATAACAAAGATATAGAATATCAACAATTTATAATACAAATTTTTAATAACACTATCAATAAATTTTTTTGGTAAATAATATAACTATATTCGGTGTCCCATACAATTAAATATTTATGATGTTTTCTAAACCATAGAACTGTGCACCAACGACCGTTGGCAACAAACAGTTAAACGTCCAGTTTGGTTTTAAATAACATTAGAGGAAATCAGTCTTTGAAGGAGAAGACTAGACGATTGAAGAAGAGAGGTTTTAGACGTTGAATGTCCCTTACGAATGAGTAAAATAAGTAAAGAACATAATGGGGATGCTAATCTGCCACCCCCCCCCCCGCGGGAATTGTGACTGCACCCGCCATTCGCACAGGCCAGGGTACGGATACGTCAAAGCCAAAAATTGATAAGTACCTCCCAAAAAGTGTAAATCACTTTTCGGCGCTGATGTATCTGCACCCTGGTCCATGCGTGTGGCATGCACACATCTTTTGTGTGCACAAAATCTGGGCTCAATCTACCCTCATGTATCGGCCTTTTCCCTTTTCGCTCCTTATCATCAAGGTTATAAATTTTCTCATTCCAAACTGCATTTAAAAGAGGGCTTTATTTTGTCGGGTGGGGGTGCAAAGTGCTTATTGGTTGGGTTGTTAATGAGTCAACCTAACTCAGCTGGACTCAGAGCTTGTCATGAGCTGAACATGAGCCTCCTATTGAACTCATATAGCAGGCTAGCTAAGCGAGCCTGAGTCCAGCTGCACTAGGCACAGTTTGCTAAAAGCTTGGCTTTTATATATATATATAATTCTTAATTGTTTCCGAATGAAATTTAGCGCAATATGTTTGGAAATGGTAGCACACGCGTATAATCGTTGTTATGTAAATTTTGAAAGATGTTTCCACTTTTTCCTAGTTTGTTACCAAGAAATTAAGAAGAAAAAAATGGTTGGTTTGATTTAATACCTGGATTCGTAAAAATTGATCGGTTTTTGCTGGTTGGATGTGATTTTTTAAATACCCCAACTTTAAGGGTCTTTGGAGCTGTTTTTGTAGCCAATTCCTGTCGAATCGGGTCTGACCGTCCTGCTTGGTCCAGTTCTCAAAACCATGCCAACTACTATTTTTTATAGTGGAAACTTATAGGATAGATTATCATGGAATGGTATATATACGATGCAGAGATCCTAAACTAAAGCCACATTTTAATTTATCATTTAAAAAAAAAAGGTTTATGGCAGCGTTGGATTTGGTGCAACCCCCTAAAAAATGCCTAAGGTCTACTTTGCATCAGGGGTGGACACATCAGCACCGGAAAAGTGATTTACACTTTTAAGGGGGTGATTATTATCACTTTCAGCGCTGATGTATCCACCCCTAATGTAGAGCGGATCTTACACATTTTTTAAGGGGTTGCATCAAATCCTCGGGACATTGGCTATGGACCCTCCCCCCCCTTCTTAATCAACTCCATCATGAGAGTTTGTTTATGCCAAATAGGGTTTTCCTTCCATCTGTTTCTCCTAAATGATGATAATACCTACTATAACCAATTAATTATATGGAACAAAATGTTGGATAGACAGAAAGCAACATATATATAATTAGAATGTAGCTGAGATAATGATGTTGAGATGGATGAGTAGTGAGATTAGAGACAATGGAATCGATGAATGTGTTTGTTGGAGCGGGGACAGGGGGTGTAACACCTATAAATCATAAGACAAGCGAAAGACACTTCAGAAGGTTTGGTCATGTGCAACAAAGATCAAAGACCATAATAGTAAAAATTGAGTTTGTGCAAATTCAAGGTGTTAAATAGGAAAAAAGGATGGCCGAAATTGACTTGGGTTGAAATAGTAAGAAAAGACTGAGTGCTAGTGACTTTAACATATATGGACCTAGATATAATGAAATGATAAAACAGGATTTGTGTAGCCAACCCCAAGTAATTAGGATAAGGATTTGTTGAGTTGTGTTGTCTTTATATACATAAAATGAAAGGTCAAATTAAATAGGAAATCTGCGTAAAATGAAATGAACTCTTAAAGTTGAGACGATGTATTGGTAAAAAAAAATATAAACATGCAATAAAACCATTGCCCTTGCAGCATAAACTATATCTTTTAAATGATTATTGGAATTTTATTACCAGCTAAGAGGGAAGCTGTTGCTTACAATGCCGTGATCTCGGGCTTTACCAAAAAGAAAAAGAATGGGTAAAAAAATAGAGAAGTTGAACTTTCTCTTATTCTAAATAACGAATACAAGGAAAAACCAATTGTGAACCACGCTAGTCTCATATGATGCTGCAATCCGGGATCACTGCTCTCCTTAGAACAATGACTATTCCTCCACTGATGATGTAACCATGAGCTTCCCTGTTTCCTTCTTGGACATTATCCTTATTGATAATCTACGTAAGACCAGAATACAGAGATGCCTAACTAATTAGCAAAACATTCGTTCAACCCACAGAAGGATGCAAAAAGAAAAAGTGAATGAAAAGCAAAAGATGTCACATTTAAGTTATTGCAGATATTCATAAAGAAAACTGACTAAAACACAAAAAAAAAGATCTGCACTAAAAAAAAGGAAAGTAAAAAAAAAGACATTATCTG